>JAQFYM010003655.1:0-17884 GCA_034694785.1 Agrenia bidenticulata | reverse complement strand
AGTATTATTTACTTGATTTTTTAAGACTAATGGCACCTCATTTGGGGTTTATCACCAAAAGTACTCGCATTGTTAGTGGAAGACCTTCGGCACAGCAGGGAAGGGTAGTTTAGTCTCTAGTGGGAAATTAAGGTGTGAATATTATGTCATGTGACAGTTAAGTACGGGACATTTAAGTGCCGAAAGATATGCACGGGGACAGTTATGTATGCGGCGTTGATATGTGATGGACCAAAAAATATGCGTTTATTAGTTAGGATAAGAGAGGAATTATGAATAATATGTCATGTGATTTATATATGCGGGGAGATCCTTAAGTATATGGACATATATGACGTGGGACATATTTATGTAGACCTTGGGGTCATGGCTTTTTAATAAATCAACTCCCTAGTAATATTTAAATATCCTCTCCCAAGTATTCAACATCTATAATTACTACAAAAATATGTTTAATCAAAAAAATTTAAAATCTGCGTAGAAATCCAACAGAAAAATTGACTTTCCTAAATCCGACACTAGCCAACAGATTTTCGAAATAAATCCACTCCAAAATAAAATTTCGAAACCCTTCAGCTAAGGAAAAAGGGTGAGGTGAGAAGGTGGTTGTTATTCCGCAAAAGACGAGCTCCTCTAGATTTCATAAGGATGGGTTTTCATAGAAGGTATGAATGAGGTGTGTGGATGAAGTACCAGGAATCCTTGTTGAAAGGCCTCTGGTGTAGAATAGATATTAAGAAGGAGTGATGATTGGGCCATTAGAAAAAGACTCGTCCCGCAAATCATAATGATCTTGTAGTTGTGGTTAAATCAAAGACCAAGGTGACCAAATTACACGGTTCACAGTCACTAGATTACAGGCTTGAGCCCGTCGGGATTCCCAGCCTCTTGGCCACGTCCGTGTGGACCACGAAGTCACAAGAGTCCATGGCAATCAAATTGTTTTTCATTCTCTTATTGCCAACACATTTATTCAATCCTTCAACCCAAGTGGGCACCACCAAATTCTAGGAAACCTTGGAAGGTTCTTGAGGCGGGGTGACTACAGGCCCGTAGCAAGGGACACCAAATTCGATGCCGGGCGGGATTTTAAACCGTGACTAGGGTTCTCTAATGTCCTAGCATCCAAAGTATGCCCTGCACGCCTAAAATAGGGCACATTCGGAACCTTAGAGTCATATCGATAATAGGGAGCAGTCACAATCAAAAGCCAAAAATCTCTCTATCGCAACCTCGCCAATGCTGTATGACGTAACACTCACGCAAATGTTAATTTTAATGGCAGTATGACGTCGTGCTCAACTCAGTGTTATCGACATGACCAATAAGCATACCGGGGATTTCCCCAGGACATGCCTTAAAGGTCCAATAGTTTATTTTTTTAGCCCTTTGCCCCTGTCACTGATATTCAATCTCCTAAGTGTCCCGATTTAAACCCCCCAGGGTAGGGCACTGAAACAAGTTCTGCTTAGATAAAACAGACAGAGCTCATTGGGTAATTTTAATTTGAAAATAAAGTCGGGTCAAGGCCGGAATAAGTCTGGCTACGGCCCTGGATATGTATCGGGTTGTAAGGTGTCAATCTGAATGTAGGATAAGTTGTAGGTGGAACTAATTCAATGATGAGAGGGAAGCCCACGCTTTAGCTATTAGATATTTTAAATGATGAGGAGATGAATTATGTAAATTCTAAGAGAGATGAAGGTGTGACCTGTCATGACTTATTCTCAGTCGGCTCATTTTACGTGACAACTCTCCACTTTTATATTCAACGACTTGGGGAGATTCTCAAGCCCACGATTTCTTATTATTGATGGCCCCGACGTGCCACTACAGATTTTAGCTGCACTTTTTGACGACCCAAAGTCTTAATAACTTTTTACACTTGGGGAATATTTAAATAGACACGAGGGGGGTTTTTATAAATTTAATTTATTTTAATTATTCATTGTTGAATCAGCAAAGTTTTTTTTTATCCATTTAATTATTTGTGATGAATGGGGCAGGGATGTGGAGAATTTTAAATTATAAATTGATTAAGAGTTTTTATTTTCCTAACACCTTTTTTAATACAAAACTATTCAACGTTTCTACGAAGCTCAATAACTTTTTTACAGTTAGCTATAAATTGAAATTTTTTAAAGGTGTTTAGTTTTTTAATTGCTTTAGAAAATTGTCCCATTGAGTCCCCTCTGATTGTAAATCCAAGGGTCAACTCGTAAAGTCTGTCGTTAAAAGGCATAAAGTTCCCTAGGTCCGGGATCACATAGCTTTTAAAAAGGTATTAAACCATTTGCTAGATCATTAGTGAACTTTTTTTAAAGATAATGATCTCAGCTGATCTCAGAAGAACGACCGTTACAATTTGTAAGTCATGAATCGTTTAATGAATGCTTAGGGGACTAGTGAGTCGTGGCATGTCTGCTCTGATTCATCTCAAACCTTTGACCTTTATGTTATAAAACATTTATCAACTTAACTCGACTCCTCTGCTGCTGTAAGCATATCTTACTGGACACTGAGGCAGAGGCGGCCAGTGCGGGCCTGTATACCACCAGTAAAACACTAATCCACTTATAATGATTCAAAATCCCCATAGTTTCGAGATGATTTGGGAAGTAAGGAGTAGGTTGGAGGTAGTTGTAGTTGTAGGTAGTCACTAACTTTTAGCTCCTTGACATAGTATAGATTTTTTTTATTAAGCTCGTCTTGTCAAATCGTGCTCGTAATGATATGTCTCGGCTATGTTTCCCTTTAAGAGTTGATTCAAGATCTGGTTACAATTTAGAGCTTCTAGTTATCTTAGAAAAAAAGAATCCTTCTCTCACAATCGCAAAAGGTTGAAATGGACTTGGACTTGAACTGCAAAACGGGAAGAGGGTCTTAAAAATCTCTTTTGAAAATCGTGTGACTTTTGACTTATTTTATAAAACTAATGATACGTTCACCTGCAAGAAGGCTCACAAGATTTTACTACAATTTACAATCAACAATGCAGTCCAAGATTTTCTAGTATTCGCGTGTGTAACAATGCACCCACTTTTTCTAGGTTACGAACATTAGACATAAACTTAATAATAACTTAGGAGGTCAAGTTTCAGTAACTTAAATCTGAACTGAATTAAACTAGTTGAGCTCAAAAATGCCACTGCCAGCTATCCACGAATATGTATCAGCTGAGATCATTATCTTTCAAAAAAAAGTTCACTAATGATGGAATTTTTAGCATCTGATCATGTGACTGCAATAACGTTTTCAAGATTTTTACAAAGTCAATCAGAATCCAAAAATCACTGTAGCACAACCTTCCTATTAGAGAGGTTGAGACACAAGGCTTTTTAGCTTTTGATTGTAACTTGTAACTGTAGCAGTGCTCTCAATATTGGTACAGTAACAAACAGAAGTCACACATTGCACTGTGTCTCAACCTCTCTATTAGAGAGGTTGCATGGTTGTGTAATCTATGTGA
This sequence comes from Agrenia bidenticulata, assembly GCA_034694785.1. Lineage (NCBI taxonomy): Eukaryota > Metazoa > Arthropoda > Collembola > Entomobryomorpha > Isotomidae > Agrenia > Agrenia bidenticulata. The sequence goes on along the minus strand of JAQFYM010003655.1, from coordinate 14,415 downwards.
GTTCATTATTATTAGGGAGGTTGGGACACGGGAATGTTTAGCCGCTGATTGTAACTGTAGCAATTCTCTCCACTGTACAGGGACAGTCAGAAGGCGAAAATCACACTATCTCAACCTCCCTATTGTTTTTTAAGATATTTAAGTCCATTTGATCTGGATAAGGTAGAACTGTACAGCTAGTATAAAAAACATTTAAACGAATTCTTCTGTTTTGTTTTTTTCGCGATCGAGTTGACAATTTTTTTCAATGCTTGGATACAAACTAAAGGAACTGTAATCAAAATTCAGTGAGACATGTCGGTCAAAAAAATGTAAGGCTGTTGGTTGTTCAAATAGTTTCTAGATTGACAAGACGGACAACAGGTTTGAGATAAGGTTTGGAATAAAAAAAATCCACAATGATGAATCATGTCACGTATTTCCCAAAGCAATTCACCACCGACGCTTTTATCCTAACCGTAAGGAACTCTAGTCACATTGTTGGCTCAACAATGGATTTCTTACCTCATCTCCGCCTTCCTCCTTGCATAATGAGTTTATATTAACCTTTACAACAATTAAAAAGATACTTAATCAGACATCACGTAAACCCAGAGACACGTCCGATTACATTACTAAACCTCTGGCATCTAGATAAATATAAATTACATGAGAATTAAATATAATTGTCCACTTGAGACGTGACGTCATAATATACTGTTTCAAACACATAAATACATCTGAAAATACATTTTGACATTTCCAAAAATAACGAAGGCCAAGCGAAGTTATAAAACACCGCACAGGCCCGCCGTAGCCAGGGTATGTCTCAGTGTCTACAACTCTAGAGTGGATAGATTCCAGTATCCAGGCCCGTGTAGAGGGTAAATTCAGGGATTCAGACCCCTTAGTCCCTTAGAGAAGGTAGATCTTATGATCCAGATCTGTGTCAAGGTTAGATTCCAGCTTCCAAATCCCAAAACCATAGCAAGGCCAAAAAGTGGATCCAGGTCCGTTTCGAATGTAGATGGTAGATCCCAATGTCCAGGCCCGTTGGGAGGGTAGGATCCAGGCCAGAGCGATCGTAGTTACGGCCCTATATAAGGCTAGGACCACCTCTTCAATTACTTGGGATAAAATGTAATGAAAGGAAGCTGTAATGTCGTTTGTATTGAACGGTAGTAGTTTTTATTTGTTGTCACATGTTGTGCACATGTCCCGTCATTGTATTTCTAATTGTTGTCACATCCGACGGAGAAGAAAGAAGGTGAGCAATGACCGGTCATTTGAGGATCTTACATTTCTTAGGAAATAAATGAAGTGCATACCAAAGCTTTAAAAAAGCTGAGCTTTGAAAAAGCAGATGGGAGATGCAGTCGAGCAGAAAGAGTTTTAACTAAAACAGAGTTAACTCACAACAATCACTTTCAGTTATTCCCAACGCATTTCCTAACCGTGGGGGTGAAAAATGGTCGCAAAAACAGGAATGGAGTTTTTTTTATATGTCGAATCTTGTTGTGTGCCTCTGAATGTGAGACGGGGGACGGGGTGTTATCTTAATTTGATGAGGATTCCACTATTTTTGTGAAATGAATTGGTTTTTGTAATTGTGTGTAGCATATGGCAAAGTGGAATCGTGAGTTTGCCCATATTTCCCTTTTTACTCAAAGATTACTTTTTAAAACTATTGAGACGAGTCATTCCGTTTATTACGTTTTTCTACCTATTCTTCCCCACTAAACAAAAACATTGGTTGAAAAAAAATATATCACAAATCTTATTTATTTCAATGGGTTTGTCTCTGTTGTATAATACTGAGGCCCGTTGCAGGCCCACTATTGATCAGAATCTTTCCGAAAGTCAATGGTCCATTTATTTTGTGTATTAAATCTAATGAACAGACAAACAAACATTGTTAGAGAATTATAAACTATTCAGATTTAAAATGAAACAAATACACAGACAAACACCTTTTGAGCGAACTACAGACAATGCGAGTACTTTTAGTGATCAACCCCAAATGAGGTGCCATTAGTCTTAAAAAATCAAGTAAATAATACTGATCATCATAAAATTAATTTTGTTCTTGAATGGCCCCTATTGGATGAGAAAAAAAATTATGAAGTTTGCAAAATTTATTTAAAAAAATTTAGAATATTTTTCTAAATTTCTTAAAATAATAGAATAATTTAGAATTCTAAAAAAGAAGCACACAGAACGACCAGAGAAGTGAAAAGAAACGACATTGAGCGTGAGATATTAATTGTTTTGCAAGAAATTCATAATTTTTTTCTTAGCCAATGGGAGCCATTCAAGAACAAAATTAATTTCGTGATGATCAGTATTATTTACTTGATTTTTTAAGACTAATGGCACCTCATTAGGGGTTGATCACTAAAAGTACTCGCATTGAGAGTATAATTAGCGTCTTCAGGCCCGTTAAGGGAAATAAGGGATTTTTTGAAGGTGATAGGTCAATGTTTTTGACACCATTAAAATTAAATCTAGTCTTCTTTAAGTCAAGTTAATGGAAAGATCTATTTATATTTAAAATCGGTTCAGGGAAGCGGAAGCGATGCAGGAGCAGGGAGCAGTGCAATGAAACAAATAGACCGACAGACATTTTCGATAATTATAGAGAAGATTTCGTCTAGCTAGAAATGCGTACTCCCACTGCCCAGATATTTGGCACATTTATTGAAGAAAATATTGAAATATTTTTCTGTACCTTTTCAAGGTGGTGGTAAAGTGATTTGATTTATGTTAATATGCACACAACACACCTCTAACCTATGACTGAACTCATGCCAGTAAGTGAGTATAAGTCTTATCTGTTTAAATTTTCCATTAGTTGCCTTCTCTAAGCTTCCTGGAACAAGAAGGCCTAAATTACATAAATCACCCCAGTATGCTGCAGTACACGAACTTCTCCCTAGGAAACAAGATGAGATCAGCAGGCTAGATTTTTTTTACTTGGACTTCGTACAAATCTCTTTTCTGATTTTTCTATATTTTACTCATTTTGTAGAATAAATTTTCTTTCATTTTTAGCCCCAACTAAGGCTCATGGGATCATCTTGTCTGTCTGTCCGTCTGTTTGCTCATCTATCGGCACGATCATTGTCTTAGACGGAAATTCCATTATTTTTTAGACTTCTTTTTTAAACACGAACGCATAGGATTATCAGATCAAAGGGGTATTGTGGGAAAAGGCCCCTTAAGGCCTCCCTATAATTAAAATACATCCACTTTCAAATTAACTCTAATCGTCTGTCTGTTGGATTTACCGCTACTCAACGTTTTACTCAAAACTCAACGTTTTCATCAGTTTTTTGAATCAGCAGGAAAAAAGAAGACCAAAAACTAGAAAAAATTGACCCTCGGCTTTCAAAAAGGTCCTTATCAATAGTGGCCCATTAAAGGGCCTGTAGACGACTAGTTATTGACTAAACTTTTGAGTTTTCTTTTCCTCAGACTACATGAATTTAAAGTTATTTTGAATGATAAAGATTTTAATCAGACAGAGTAAGTACGGCCCCAACTGATCCTAAATGACACAACTACCAACAATTACACTTTAAAAAACAAAGAGGTTCTCATAGTTTTTCAAAAGAGGATAAATCAGATGAGATGGAAGGTGTGTTTTAATTTGACACTGCTTTTCAAACCCTAATAATTCATGGCCAACACCTCCTTCCAAAACTTCCAACATAATGTAACAAAGATGAGGAGAGATACTTTAGATTCATTTCTTTTTAATTCAATAAGAGAAGATAAACATAAAGTTAAGATTGTATAAATGAATGTAGAAATTATACAGAATAAACATTCCATATTTTTTAAGGTATATTTAAAAAAGCTTATTTGTCTTTTGATAAGAATCCAATTTGATAATAATGGGAGAGTTTAGAATTTAAAAAAATCTTTATAAACTAGTAATTAACATTAATTGACTAGTTATAAGAAATAAAAGTTCCTCGTCTCAATGAAACTCCTTTGCATAATTAATCATTAAACTTTGATACAATCTTTGTGTAGGAGGGAAAGAAAAGATTTTAAAGTCTCTCTATTGTTAAGAACGTTTAAAAATTTAAATTTAAAACTCGTTTTTCTTTGAAATTAGCAGAGATGAGAAATATCAGACTTGTAATAACTAATATTATAAAAATTCCCTTGTAGTTACATGCAAATATTTTTTCTCCACTTGTTGTCGTAGGCGTATTTTATCTTTATGCAACTCGTGTAAGAGATTGCCAAAATTGTAGGATCAAATTCCCAAGGTTTGTGACAGCAGGTGACCCCAACGGGTAGATTACAACCCCTGTGACGAAAATGTACGTCACAATGACAATGTGACATTTATTAGGAAAATTATCCAACGACAGGCATGTTCGTTGATAATTGTGCATCACGTGAATTTTTAGTAACACGACAATTATTCAAAGCGACATGTTGCAATTTAAAATTACCGCCTTTATTAGAGAGGTTGAGATACAATGATTTTTATTGTGATTGGGACTGTACAAATCTTAAGGGCATTGCCACAGTCATAACCAGGAGCCAAAAATGACATTATCTCAACCTCATTATTGTCTAAGGGTACAAATTTCATGGTTGAAATTGTCGCGGTCCTTATTTTTTTCGGTACAAATATAATGTGTGGTAGATATTAGTCATGCCGTCCCATAAAAAGCTTCCATAAAGGGTAACTTTTGACCTAACCTTTTGTTTATCGTTGTTTCTTTAAAAAATTAGGAGCGTGGATTGTTTATGGACTGCAAAATGTGTTTAATTTATTCATTTCAAAAGACAAACATAATTTGCAAAGTTGAGGTTGGTGGAATGAAAGGCGGATTTTGCAATGCGCGTTTCCTTGTTGAGATTTCTTGTTTTAGCTAATCGTCCCTCGTGTTCGTAGATTCGTATTGTTGTCATGTCCCCCGTGTTATAAGATTCTTATTGTTGTCATGTGTAGACACAAGGGGTTTCTCCACAGCTTCGTCACCTACACATAACAATCAACAATGGAATTTGCATATAAATCCTCTCATTTCTGCTACGGTTATCCTAATCACTGACATTTACTCTCAATGGATGTACGTGAAGGTCGTGACTCCTTTTCAATCGTTAAATTACCTCAAATTACATATTCTAAATATTTGCCTTAACTATTCCATACATTTTTCTAGTCTTTTTTAGCGAAGCGTTTAATTTGCAAAAATCAGCAAAGCCTCTCTTTTTGTAAACTTAAGGGTGGATTAAAGAAATTGCTTGACAGTACATGACAAGTGACTTCTAAAATCCCCGAGGGTCATTCGCAAATGTTTTGAAAATAGAAAGGGCTTGGATTTAAAAAATTTGGCACACCCTCTCGGATCCAATAAAATTAATATTTAGTTTTTAATTTTCGTATCGGGGATTTTCGAACTTAAATAATTTTTTTGCCAATTTCCGCCAATTTAAAATTGAAGCTCATAACATTTTTCACAAATTGTAATTTCCAAATTTTCCTAAATTCTTGGGGACTTCACAGATTTTGTAAAGTCAGTTTGCGTAACCTACCCTTACCTTAAATCCAACATCCATAGTGACGTAGTTAACATATCGGTATAAAGTTAGCCGAACTGTAGAATTAGTTACTTAAATGCTCCGTTAATGTTGGTCAACAAACTAAAAAAGTTTTTGGTAATGTAGCTTGTACGTCAGGTGGTCATCTCTGGTTTTAAAACCCACCATGGCCATAAAAAGAAGTTGTGTGTCCATGCAAATAGAATCGATTACAAATGCCCCCAAGTTTGTTGACTTGAGACAAGCTGATGAATTTGGTATTGTTGTGTGGTATGTGTCGCCTACTAATTTACATTGGGATTGGCAACAATCAAACTCGATAAATCATGAGATTATTTATTTCTTACCTCTCCTTATTCTTGCTCAACTTTTAAAAATAAATTTAAATACTAAACTAAAGCAGATTTTTAATGTCTTTTGTAACTTGTGGAGGATTTTACGAGTTTCCATCACTTTGGTCATAAATGTCTCAACTTTTTCTTGCAAAACTGCCCTTGTTGCAAATTGTAAATTACAAAGCAAAAAAATTGCAAAAATTTCCCATGGGAATTTTTCTTCTCAAAAGTTGGGAAAACTCTTAAAACAAAGTATTAAATTAAAACTTATTTTACTTACGCTTTAAAAAAACCTTTAAACCCCTCAGGTTTTAATACTTAGAACGAACAGGGGAGGGGGTAAATGCACATTTTAAATGTGAGAGGTCATGAGGTCAGGGCGGTTAATATTTGTGAACTCCTCACCTCAGGGGCTCCTCTATTGAAATATATCCGGTGTCAAAAGTTTTCAAGAAAGTGATTATCTAATTGCTAATAACTGTTGACTGTCTCTTTAAATTTTATAAACAATGTGCCATTAATTACCACAAGGCTTAAAAGGTTAACGGACCTTTTGCTTTTTCTTATTTACATAAGAAGGGAACTCTAAATGCAATTATTAAATACATATATAAAGTTTCCAGCTCTTGCTCGTGTTTAATATTGTGAGATTAATGGATGATTATTAAATTATGTAAAATTTCCAGTTCTTGGTCGTGTGTTTAACTTTGTGAGGTTAACGAGAGGAACTGCTGAGGTTAAAGGATAATTAAATAATTAATATTCACGGGAGATGTGAAGGGAAGACAAAGAGACCGGAGGGAGCTCCTGAATTTTTTTGCCCACTTTGTGTGGTCTCCGTTTTTTGTGTTAAATGTCAATTTTATTTATTAGAATTAACTAGCAAACAAGTTAACATAGAACACAGACAAAGAACAACTTTAAATAACAACTTTAAACAACAGCTTTAAACAACACAAGGAGATTTTTTTTAATAAACAGATGCAAAGGATGAATACAAATTTTAAGTTTAAAAAATCTTTACTTTATGAGCTGAGAACCTTTAAGATGTTTTCTAAGCACCGGTTAACTAGTGTTTTTAATTTGTAGATATAACTGTTTTAAATTCTTGAGCAGTTTTTATGTGACCCTTGACCTAACGTTGAATTCCCTTTGCTACATAATTAATTCAAGTCAACTAAAGTTAAACAAGATTGAGGATGGGTATTTATTTAAAGTCCCAGATTTTGTTTATTCCTTAAACTTAAGCTTAAGTTGTATTTGTTTTGATATCAATTTAATCCAACTCAACTAAAGTTACACAAGTTTAAAGACAATTATTAAGTTTTTAGTGCTTTTTTGTGACCCCTGACCTTAAGTTTAAGTTTTGTTTAGCATCAAATTAATGCAAGTAAACTAAAGTTAGACAAGATTAATCCAAGGTTTTATTTAAATGTGACTCGACAATTAAGAGGAAATGATGATGGCTAATTTCTTTCAACACCTTTGGAATGAGATGAAGATTAGAGTAGTACGTGGTTTAATTGTTCTCATTGTAGTTAAACTAGAGAGACAAAGGTAACAATAGGATTGAACTCACTAACTGTTCCAACGATTAAAATAATACAAAGGACACTTGAACATGCAAATAATTGCCTGGGCATCCGCCTGGGAAATAATCAGTTGCAGTTATTCTTCCACTCTAGTTTGCTTATGTTGAATATATTAAATAGCTATTAGGGAGGTTGTGCTACCGAGATTTTTGGCTTCAGAATGGAACTGTGCCAATATGAACATGATTTCTAGAGTGAGGATGAGAACAAATCACTTTATCACAACCTCTCTATTACCTTTGATGACAATGAGAGAAGGATATCACGTAGCAAGTACCGTCGAAATTAGCAAAGCCGCTTTATCTCATTATCACAATATCTCCATTATTAATATACCTACTTCCAAAATGCTTTAAAAACTGAATTTTAGTCAATTTTTTTAAATTGGGGTTTAGGGTTTTAAATATCACTGGGTTTTTTTATACACTGGTTTTAATTGTCATTTTAACAGTGGAAAAGAATAAGTTGTTTTTACGAAAACACCTGCCTTGTGCATTTGGAATTTTAAACTTAGCTACTAAGAGTTTGTTGAGCGTAGATATTTCTCACTCTGACCAAAGTTCCCGGATGGGATAAACTATTAACGCATTTTATCTTGACAGGTCATCAGAGCGATTGAAAACTCTGATACCACCACACCGGCTTACCTTGAGGGGATTTATACAATTATATCAACATCCCTTTATCTGCAATGCCTTAAAGGCTTCTTTACTCCACTTCTCCTTCCATTCTTATCTATCGTTTATAAAAAAGCTGAATTTAGCATTTTTATCCAGCATTTAATTTATCTCACCTTTTGCGTAAACACAAGACTAAAATATTTAATTCACATTGTTAGGATAACCTTTTATGATTTCCAGTTTTTTCTCATTTTGACTGATGGATGGCCCCGGGGCGGTTACACATACTTTATAAAGCATGTGTGAGTAACTATTTAGATGAACTGGGTGTCTACAGGCCCGTTAGTGGGCTACTACTCATTAAGACTGATTTTAAAGCCAAGGGTCCATGTTTTGACCAGCGTTTTAATTGGATTGCCGATCGGCTGAGTTAAGTAAACTTGATGAGCTAATCAGAATTCAAATCCGTTTATCGGTTATGGAGAAATTGGTAAACAGACAGACGGGCATTTTTCGGGAATTATAGATTAGATTAATAATCTTACGTGAATAATGAGAGTTTAAATTTATTTCCCCCGTATTTAAAATTGTATAGCGAATAAGTTTTTCTAGTAAATTGATTTTAATGAAAATAAGCCTGTTTGAATAATAAGACCCAAAATAAGATTCTAAACACCTTTACTTCAAAACAGTAGTTTTCATGGTTCAGAAAAAATTGGTCATGTGACATAACAAAGAAAGGGTTGTTTAATATTCGTAAAGAGATAATTCACGGTCTAGGATTCCCATGAATTGGAACTAATTAATAAAGCAGATGCTCACCTCATCAACTCCAACGTTTCTGTAAAAAAGCCCATAGACTCGAATTGGAAACTCGAGTTGATCGTTGGAGGTCTTTTTAAGCAATCTGTTTTATAATTGACATTTCCAGTAGCTCAACAACAAAAGAATTAGAGATAGAAAAAAACACGTACTTTATTTCGTCAATAGGCAATCAAACTACGAGCTTTTTCATATTCAAATCCGAGACAGAAGCTACAAGGCAGTAATTTAATCGTCTTTTTAGATTTTTGGGATTTAAAAAATATAAATTAAAATACCTTTCTGCATACAAGAACCATTATAGAAAAAGTTTCTAAACTTTCCGAGTTTTAAGAGCCCACCCTGAGCTTGTCACAATCAAAATCCTTCGGCTTGATAAAAGATGAGTTTGCAGTTCTATTTTTGTAATTTAAAAAAGAATTAATTCATCTCATTTCGTTTTTGGAATTTAAAATTAATTTAATGTTACATTTGGAAGGCGGTTGTAATTTATTTAAACGAGTAGAAAATGGAATGCAGCGTAGGTGTTGTTTCTCGTCGAATTAATACTAGTTCCATAATTTCAAAGCTGGATTTAATTAAACCTAATTTTAAACTAACTGCTTAATGAGTCGGACTTAAAACCTTGTAATTAATATCCCATCAAACACTCACAAGCAATCGTTACCCAAAGGCTTTGGTTAAATAATTTAAAATAAAAGTTAAGCACAGAGTTAGTAACGGATAAGCACATGAGGTCATTCCCTTCTCATCAATCAAACTCCAACTCTTTTATAATAATCTTTGACCTTAAATCATTGAAATATAAATGAATTTATTTTGCTAATTACTCAGTTTTTCATACACCCATTTACTGCAGATTAAAAAACCAAATCTCTTATCCAATTTTCTAAGTCTACGTTATTTCCCCCATTCCAATCAATTCTAAATTTAAATACGTTATTTAATAACTCTTATGAAACATTTATTAACGGAGAAGGATTTCTTTACAAATCCTCAAAGAGAAGCTGTTAAAAAAGCTATTTTGTCATTTCATCCCTTCGTTTCAATGTTAACGGCATAATAAAATTATTTCAAATTTATAAATTAGAATTTATTGTTATAGATAAAATACACCCGCTAAAAAATTTGTTATAAACAGCAATAAAATTTAAAAGCACTGCCTCTGTCAACTTAATCTCGTCCTTAGCTTAGCACCCTCTTGATTCTAATGTCTCATATTAAAGACATGTTAATCCTTTGATATGATCCCATATGTAGATGATATAGTATTATGTTCTCAAGTCTTTTTATTCTCCTTCGTTAACAGATTACGAGTCTGTGATAATATTTGAGACAGGGCCTTGGGTAACAAGTGTTTCAGAGATATGGAGAAATGTGAGAGAGAACAGGTTCCTCTCTTTCCCCTTTTTAGTATGAGCAAGTAGGGAAAGAAGTCTCCGTCCATACCGTCCATACTAATTCCACCTCAAAAGGGTTGAGATGTCCCAGTCACTCTTTACGTGTCCTCTACTTCACAACAAACTCCCAGACTCTTTTACATTTCATACAAAGACGGCCTTTAATTTTGTTAATTGTGATTAGAATCATAATTATAATAAACTCCAAGGAACATATTTAATTGACCCCTCTTGTCCGACACAAGGTGTGGACTGGAATATAAATTCAAGAGACTCTCAGTGTCAACTCGGGATTTTATTGTGGACATGGGAACTTGTGGGTGACATTTATTAAAATCGTATTGTTGAGAGGGGGCATTGTTACTCACGACATTGTTGACAATCGTGAGTTTGGAGCTGGGATATCGTTTTTTAAAGGGGATTGTCAACTTGCCAGAGAGTTGTCCAGTTTTGCCTCAGGAAGTGTTGGGGTGAAGTGATTTTTATTTTTGAAAGTTTTGTGCCGTGACCCGTGACCTTTAGGGATTGGTAAAGATTGGAGCTACTGCTGGGGTCAAGATGATGGAATATTGGATTTTTTCCGACCCTATGGTGTAAAGTTTAGTATAATGGGTGGAAGTTTATGGTGATAATATCGTGGAGAGACCCTTAGACCTTTCTCATGCATGGGGCTAAGGGACAAGGAAGGCCTAAGGCCTATGGACACAACCTTCTCCTTACCGTCGCCTGTCCTGATGTAAGACTATTTCAACATTTAACTTTTAAAGGGCCATATTTCTCAAATGAAGGGGAAAGAAATAGGGTTGACCTCTGTGACCTCTCTGTAAAATTCTAGTTTGATTTTGAAATTTCAAAGAGTGACCCCTTTAAGAACTGTTGATGACATAAAAGTTCCCAGAGATAAATCTCATGGCGGCATTGTGACCTTATGTGTCAATAGAAATCCAAGATTTCCAAATCCCTGGGGACTTTGTGAACAGAAGTTCTAAATGATCTTCGTGATTAGTTTTTTGAACATAAAATAAAAGCACATAGAATTAGCCAATGACGTTTGTGAACTTGTTACTCAAGTTTCCCTTGATAAACTTGGTATTATTTTATATCAGAAGCTATTACGTTTTTTAAAAGGGATCGTCAACAACTTGATGGATCGTTGGGTTGGGTAGATTTCCAAACTATTTCCCCTACCCGAATTATATGATCCATGTCTGCTGATAAATGGATTCTAATCAATAATGTCCCCCCTTGTGTATAATTAAAGAAAAGATTTATGATTACAATCTCATGTAACAATAGCAAAGATTTATTAAACAGATCAAGACACGATCATGACTTCATCTCCAATCCTCATCTCTGCTTATAACAAGCATCTGAAACTCCTAAACCTTAAGATTTAGTGAAAACATTATAAGCAGCTTTGAAGGCGAAGGGCCCGTTCCTTAACTTACGCCGTTTCACTAAATTGAGCCAAATAATTTTCTAGGATCATTTATACGAAAAAAACAATGTGGTCAGCCCCCACGGGTCATTCAGCAGATTTGACACATCTTCAAAATTAGACAAATACTCTAAGCAGCTAAGAAGGGCCCGTTCTTTAATTTACGCCGTTTCAGTGCACTTCACCTATTTCTTGAAGCTCTAGGATCATTTATATGCAAAGATAATAATACCAGCCTTACGGGTCAATTATTGACCATGACCCATTTAGTTTTACTCAAAGCTCCTTGGTGTTAAGCTGGTCAACTCTACATGGAATGTGTCTTAGGTGTGCAACAGACAGTCACGCAGGTCATATAAGCCCTTAGGAAGACTTGGATATGTCGTGGGTATGAATTTCGTGTAAAATTCAGGTGTTGCTGTGTGTGACAGTGACAAAGATAATATTTAAGATTATAAATTCAAAAGCATTTGTCAATATCCATTCAAGACATTAAACACGATTGACTCCAACCTATTTTTTTAAACTCTCCTAGTCTATTGTTCAGTTAAAATGAAAAATGTGACTCCTTTTAAAATGTTGACCCCCTCTGCCATCCATCGTGTACGAAACGATCAATTAATTGCGAGTATTTTCAAAACAATTTAAAAAAAATCTTATCATCCCCCGAGTCAAGTACTCGAATTTCACGTCAAACAAGACAAGTTAAAAATCCGCAAGTGTAAAATAAAAAAACCCATCTAAAGTCTCGTAAATATTTCCCCAGAATCGTTTGCCATCCAAAATACCGTAGGTGGATAATATTTTGGGTCAAAACGTGTTGGGTCATCCTCTTTAATCAAAATCAAATCCTCATAAGCCTCTCACACTTTAAATTCTACTCAGAATACAAAACACAGCCTAAGTACATGTAAACAAAACCTGCGTGTACTACTTTGAAAAGATATTGTTATTCAGGGGGACGGTATGTTCCTCCTCGAGTGTCAGTGTCAGTGTCCTGTGTACAAAACGAGGAACTATGTAATTGACCCGAATATTATGATCTCATCTTAATATTCATAATAAATCCACCCGGCCAAGAAAAAACGCTAATCTCATCAATCCCAACTGCCCTTGTTATTTCTTACTATCATGGCATTATACCTTAGTGTGTTTCTCTATTAAATCCAACAAGAGATATGAACTAAAGGATCCAACATGATAGTAAATCGTGGTCCATTAACCATCACAGAGCCCCACGATGAATATTCATGTTAACCTGGGCGGATGGTGATAATATTTTTTATATCTCGTAACAACAAAAAACAATGGTTTATTAAATAATAAAAATATATAAGCTAGGAGGACGACGTTTTCGTAGGTTTTCCTATGAGATATAAAGTGTGCGGGTTTTATAAGGGGCTATATGGGATTAGTTTGGGTGTGAAGGAGTTGTGGAAATGTAATCTGTAATTAGTATGATCCTGCGGAGTTTGTAGTTTAGATGTTTAGAAGACAATGTAGGTGATTCCATATCCTTTTTGTTTATCAAGGAATGCTCAAGGAATGGGGGGCAGGCCAAGCCACAGGGAAATGTGAGAGGAAACGGATAGGGAACTGGGGCAAGAAGACAGCCAGTTTTGGAATAAACTTTGTTAAATAAAGTTAAATTATAGAGTTGGAGTGGATTAACTTTTCTGCCTATCCTTTCCTTGGCCACAGAGGAAATTTCAGCTTTGTGGAGTGTGTGTTATTAGGGAGGTTGAGATAGAAGGATTTTTGCATCTGATTGTTACTGTAACAATGCCCTTATAATATTAGTAGTGTTACATTGAGAATCAAAAATCAATGTATCACAACCTCCCTATTTATTGATATTTGTTGTTAATTCTTAATGTCTGTCTGTCTGTCCGGCAGCGAATCCAGGCTTTCGAAGTAACTCCGACTCGTGAAAATTCCTAGTTCATCAATAGGAAAAATCAGTTCGACAGTTCAAGTAGTAATTAGAAATTGAATGTATCTTGGGGTACAGTGAGACCAGTTTCTCATGCTAAAGCCAAAGTTAAAATCGAGCCGAGCATAATTTTTTTAAATTCATACGAGTAAAGTTTCTAATTTTTTAACCTTTATTTATACTTTAAAAGCTTTAAACACGTTTGAATGTTTATATCAATTGGCAAAGCGATATTCAAAGTATTATTTGAATGTATATTTGGCAAGGTATGGTTTTAGTATTGGCCGTGATGTTTTTACCGTAAAGTTTGAAAGGAGTTGAGGTAAATAAACCACAATAGAGAATCCTAGATGATAGTAATACATAAGAAGGAAATGGATGTAATGTAATGAGCATGATGACTACAGTTTTTGCTCAATAGCACAGAAAGACAGTGTGAAAGGAATGAATGGAGTCTTTGGGACATTTCTACGGCTTTTCAAGAGCATTGTTGCCCATTGTTAGAGGATTGCGAGTAATTGGGATTATCTACCCTACGCATTTTTACAACCCATGGGAATCACACACAAAGTTATCCACGTTGTCTCTTCTCTTGGCTCTTGTACACTTTGTTACAATCCTACAAACTACTAACAATGCAAGTACTTTTGGTGATAAACCCCAAATGAGGTGCCATTAGTCTTAAAAAATCAAGTAAATAATAAAAATCATCATGAAATTAATTTTGT
>JAQFYM010003654.1:0-17891 GCA_034694785.1 Agrenia bidenticulata | reverse complement strand
CAGCACAGCGTATTCCTGCAACATGCGGCTTGGAATCTGTACCCTCCGTGCGAATCCTAGGTTCCGTCTGCATATACCTGTATTTCTTACAATAAAAATCAAATGAATGTATTTATTAAAATCACCGATGAAATATATCCTCAGCTTAAATCTCTACTTTTTGCACTGTTTTCGACTGACAACGTGCACTATTGCTTTCTCTTGTTACCTTATAAATTTATTCAGTTAGTTTTATATATGTTAAGTAACAAGTTTTTCATTTTTTTACACTGGATTCGCGTATATTCTGTAAACGCTAGTGTATTAATTACAAGTCGCCCCTTTTTTCATTTATATAGTTAGATCTATACTATTAAGTATCATAGAGGCGTTGCATAATACCCTTTTTATTTTTTGCTTTTAGACATTAACTATCAACTCAAAAGCCGTTTATTGCCAGTTTAAATTTGCTTTTTTATCAACGAACAACCCTCTTGCAAATCACCTACGACAAATTACAGATCATACTGTAACTCTTACTAATCTTCGTATTTAAGGAACGCAATAAAAAATTCTTTGTTGTTATATAATAAGGTTCAGTCGATTTGAATGCTACCAGTTATCTCCATTTAACCTCCGATTAAATGAATCTTGATTTTTCTACGTTGATGTTGATATACTTATAATGACTAGCCTTTCCTATTTATTTATGTGTTTTCGAGTATTTTTCCGTAAACTTTCGGTACAAATCCCTATCATTTTGTACAATTTTTCTTTATCTTTGGTATGTATATAACATTTTTTAATACGACGAACTAGCATTTTCTTAGCTTCTTTTTTTCTACCGAAAGAAAGAATACTTAATATGCTGTTTTATAGACCCTTTAAGTTTTGCGTTTAATCAGATATATTTATAAACTTGTTATCATGAGTCGTAAGGCTGTTATGGATCTTTTTTTTTTAATTATCTACTTATCGTCATGATCTGATTTAGCACACCCGAATGCAAAGTTGCTACAATTATTGCGCTTTTAGCAAATAATTACATTTTGTCTTTTTTGCATATTTTAATACAGCGCTTTTTATATTCACCCATTTTCTTATTAAAAACTTGTTTTCTTGTCTGCCCGATCATTCATTCTATTTTACAAATTCTCGCTTCTTCTTCCTGCTTTATCTTTTTGCATTTTCTTTTGAATGTCTTTTATCTTTTTTATTCTTTTTATAAACTTCCATCCTTGTCTTTTATTATTATCTGTTTACTTAATAACTCACTGCTTCATCTTTTTCGCATACCATCGGAACCAGTAGTGCCCCGATAAAATTATCGAAAAAACACTTACAAAAAAGGCCGAAATTTACAAAATGGCCAAAATCTAAGAGGGTTGATATTGTAAAAGTAAAAAGATCAAATATTCAAGGTTAAAAAATTAAACGCGCCCTAAATTTCATAGTTCAAATTCCAAAATTGCCAAAAATATTATGGCCGGAAACAAAAAGAAAAAGTTTTTTAAAAATCACATAAAACATAATAATACAATATTAAAATGAAAAAGAATAACTAAAATTTGAAAACAAAAAATACAAAAAAAGTACATAAAGAAACAAAAAAGGAAAAAGGATGTCGTACTGTCAAAGTGAACATTTAAGCACTGTCTAAAATTATCGCAAACTACGTAAAAATTGAAAAACAAATGATGTAAAAAAATTTACTCAAAATAGTTGAAATATAAACGAAAATATATTTAAACTAATATCAGTCACCGTAATATCAAATTACAAATACAAAAAAGCAAGAATTTTCCGCCTAACAAAAAACACAATTAAAGTAAATTGCACAGAACAATACCTCAATCCTTATTCAACAATTATACAAATCATAAACAAAAAAAAATCTGTTATAAACCATCTACGTATATCCTGCATAAAAAACATTCTAAATGACTAGATCCTGACGAAAGTAATTTTTTTTGCATTTACTTTATGTATTTTCAAAAGTTACTACATTAAAAAAGCAAAAAGTAATTGATAGACTAAAAAAAAATATACCCTAAGCTACCACACATTGATGTGCGATTCTTTTGCGGCGTACAATGATTGAAAAATATTATTTACTGACTTCATGCCTAGAAGACCGTTTTCGCACATTTAAAACTAATTTTTTTTGCACGTGTATGCCAAACAAAACCGTGCAATCATTAAATGCTGGAACCAGGTAAGGCCTTGAATTGTCTAATACTGCAAGCCCTTGAAGGGTAAAAACGGCAAAAAAGCAAATACCCGGGATTTTATAAACAGTCATGAGTCTTTTATTAGCGGTTTTATGACAAATACGATAATTTTAAAGCACGCAACAATATTCTATAAGTTTCAAATTTTTGCTGCGTGAAATCTGTTGTAAAACGCTTAAAAAGCAATAAAGCTATATACATATATATATGCTATGTTACATTTAATGTTTAAATTTGTCTTATGAACGAAAAAGCTGTTCTTTATGTGCAACCAACATTTTAAAATTTATATATTTTATGCAACATTGTTTTCTACATTTAACATCAAAAAAGTCTTTTGGGCAGTACTCTAGCAACAAAATATACTTAAAGCCGTAAATTGTAAGTTTATCGTCTATATGATACAGCGTGGCTTTTATATAAAGCTTTAGATTGCTATAAACATCTTTATGCTTTAAAAATCATAAACTAGACATAAAAGCAAAAAAAAAATATAATTTATACTGGTATTAAAATTTGAAAAAAGCTTTTATGCACACTTTTTGTCGCGTTTTTTTATTCGTTGTTCTTATAATTTAAGAAACATAATTGTGGTTTTTTACTTGTATAGTAAATGTAAAAAAGTATGTTGTAGGTTACAATGTAGTTCTACTCATGTATCTACAACAAAAAAGAAAAGATCCAAAACACGAAATTATACAAATCAAATATAAAAAAGCAATAACTGCAGCAACAAAAACAAATTCGATTCAGAACTCTTTTTTAAAACACAAACTATTACCGAGCTAAGTGTCTTTCTTTTATACGAAGGTAAGCACAAAAACTTTTTTTTACATCATTTTTGTATTAAAGTTATATAATATATTGTATTTTTGTTTTTGCCGTTCTCAAGATTTGCGTACAAAGAACTTAGCTGAAACAAAAATATACGTAAAAAGCTTTTTCAGCAATAATACGCAGCTAGCGATGTATAAAGAGATGAATCCTTAGAACACAAATTGTCGCAAAATTGTCAAAACTCAAATATATGACAATGATAGTTCTGTGCTATCATTTCTTATAAGCACTTCTAGTCAAGGAAGTTATAATAACATCCATTCACTGTTTTTTGTTTTTTAACAATATAAACCTAAAATTATATATTTTCATTACATGAAAAGTAAACAAAAATGTAACAAAATACTATATTGCACCTATATTTTGTATTTACTTATAAAGAGGTCGACGAACGTCAAAATTTTTTTGAACAGAAACACAAAATTTGTTTTGCATATCAAAATTAAAAACTTATACTTTTGTATATATATGACTAAAATGTGTTTTTATTTTAACAATAGTGCAAAAGGCGACTTATGCTGTCATATATATGATAAAAACGTTGAACAATTGTATAAAATATTCTACAATAGTTTTGCTTATCTTTAATTATTTATAACTAATAGAAAAATATTAAAGTATGTTCAATATACTACTTAAACCGTTAAACATAATGCAAAAAAGCAAAATTACAAAATTTGGAGGTTATTTTATTTTTTTGCATGTAGCTTTTTTAGTTGGAATAAAATTTTATAACACCGCAAAAAACATAGAGAATATACGGTACAGATTTTTCATACCTCAAAAAACATTGTAAATTTACAAAAAAGAAAAAATAACAGGCGAAAATCGGCTTTCTTGAACAAAATTACACTTTTCTATCATGATTTTTTGTAGTCGTAAGATTTTAAATAAGATTTTCTATACAAACATTATTTTTTACAAGATATAATGAATACATACTAGTTCTTTCAAAAAAAAACACTCAACTGTATATAAAACGTTCCAAATTGTGTTTAATCGTAAAATCCAGGGTAACCCGACAAAAAACAAAGGGTAATTAAACTTACCTTTTTGTTAAATACCAGATTACCTGATGATATAGGCGCTAGATACAAGGGAAATAGCAATATATGTGCGTTTTGGGCCGGAATGGTGTTTCCAAAAATATAAAAATATTGTCGTAAACGCCAGATGGGCCAAAAATCATATATAAATGCAGTTTCCATACCGAAAACACGATAACACACATAAATACGAGATTGTAAAAAACAAAGCACGCCGAAAAAAAACACATTTATAAGCGTTTTATAATGCAAATTAGCTAAAAAAAAACTGTTTTTATTTGCACATTTTGTACTGGATTAAAGCCAAAAACCATTTTTTGCTTTTCTGACATAAATGAACTTTATGTGCGATTTTCTAGCTAGTTAATGTACACTAAAAAAATTATATGCGAAATTTTTTACAGCCGGATTGTAACACAAAAACAAAAATACGCGTTTTACATATGCTTTGAAATACAGAAATATGTAATGCGCAGTATCTTAAAATCAAATAAAAAAAACACTTATATATCAATTTTTTTATGGTTTTATTGTTAAAAAAATACGTGGGATATAAAAATGCAGTGTTGGTAAAAAACACAGATAAAAACATTTTTGGCTATTGCCCAAATAATCAATAACAATATATTGAGTCTTATTTTGTCAGTAATTGTCGGTTGTCACAATGACAAATGGCAAAAAAACTATATGCCTAAGTTTTTAATAACATTAGTATTACTATTCCTTACAAACTTATATTTTTTAAACTAGAGATTGCTATTATTTGCAACTTCATTACAAATATTTATATTTGAAGGTTATATAAAAACACAACATATCTTAAAATACTTTTGTGTAGATACAATTGCAAAAACATAGACAAAAAATATTTGGGGCATGTTCGTATTAAAACTGAAAACTATTTATTTTTTGTTTTTTTTCTAGATACTACCAGGCCAGTTCGCGTTGAATAGTAAAATGGTTTTTGTGCAATATTGACAAAAAAATAACAGTGCTTGCTATAAAAAAAAACTATTTTTTTATTAAAAAATAATTTTTTTTTGTTTTCGCTTTAAGAACTATTTTTGATTCAATTCATATTATGTATTTTTATCACCATCTTCGAAGCAAAAAATAATGGTTTTTATATTTTATGAACACAATAAGTATTATAAAGTGAAAAAACAGATAAACAGAATAATATAATTAAACCGAAATTCTGCTAGAGATATTTGGCTAAACATAAAGATAATATTAAACTTTTTTGGAATATTCTAAGAATAATTCGGTTGACACTTATTTCTTTTGTAAAACTTTAGATGTTTTCAATATGAAGTTTATCAACAAGGGGAAAAATTTGCATTGGATCAAATTTTCTAGCACACAATCCAATAACTAAAAACTTAGCATATTTTTATTGGAATTTCTCATAAATCTTTAAAAAGCCCGTGAGACACTTTACGATACTGTCAGAGAGTATGTTGTATTTTATTTTTTGCTTCAGTATCTTATTTCAAAATGCATCCCCACACACTCTCGCGTACATCAAGATGGTACAGGCTGCATTGGCAAGATTACTGGCGCGCATTTTATAATAAAAGTACAACAGAAAGAAGCCCAGAAATACAGTAATAAAAATCAACTATACTCACAAATGTATTGATTGCTTGCGACGCTATTATAAATTTTTAATGTTTACTATGAGTATATAGGTTGTGCTGATTAAAGTCTTGTTTGAGCCAATCGGGTTTTCCAGAAAAATTAAGAAATTTGGGAAACAAATCTTTTTTACTTGCTGATACCGGCTTTGCACTTTACAGACATATACTTGCCTTTTTTCGCAGCGTTGGTTCCTATGTGTCTAACTTGATTTAGTTCTTAGACCTTCCAATGAGTATGAACTTTTTAATTTACGCCATTCGTGAAAAAGGATACATGTTTAATGCTGCATGTAAATATACAAACGACGTTTAGAAACAAAAAAGCCATAAAATTAATTGTAAAAAAGGCCACATTTTTTTAATAAACGTGTCCTGCACATCTCTCCATAATTACTTTAAAAATTGTAATGAAGCTATTTTTAAATGATCAACCAGAGAAAAACCAAGTACAGAATATAACTCAATAGGCATACGTGCCATTTAAAACCGAAAAACACAATTAAAGAGAATGGATCATTTTAATAGCTGGATAAATGCGGTCTAATAGATTATTAAAAATATATACAAAACCCAAATTTATAAGTACACAACGTTTATCATAATCATGTGACCACAGTTAACTGCCACTTTTATTTTAATTTTATATTAGAATCAAATATTACGAATTTATGTCTATTAAGGCAAGACAACCCATAAAATTAATCTATATATAAGCATTGTGGCATTAGCGATTGCAGAAATTGTATTTTTAGTGCAGAGATAGCTATATAATTGCATATTTAAAAATTACCAAAAAACATCTATAAATCTATTTTAATACAGTCTAAAGAAGCACATCTACATAGAATTTTTTACTATATTGTGTGTATATATAACACCCATAAAAGTTAATTTGCCATATTTTTTAATATTGTATTTTACTGGTAATAACTATGTTATTTGCGGTACAAATATACTACAAAAATTAGCATTAAAACAATAACTACAACAAAGACCCATGCAATCTTTTTATTTTACTGCTAAATTTGTTGTAATAATAGGTATTAGTTTGTAATATAAGCTTGCATGGCACAAATAAGCGCTGATAAAGTACTTCTACGGCAAAAAACGCATTAAAAAAAATATTGACAAATTTAAATTCTAAAGCACTTCTATTGTCAAGAAAAGAAGTTCAAACAGCTGACAGCATTCAGGTAGCTTTGTTTCAATACAGGCCGATTAGATATATATATATATACGTTTTCCATAGTATTATAAATTATAGATACAAGACATAAGGCAAAAAAAAGTTTAGCAGTATATTCTTATGTAATTTTATATGACAATAAAAATATATGAACTCTGTAGTTAATTCAGTAAAGCAGGAAAATTTTTTTTCATATAAAAATAATCTATACTAAACATTCTATTGTTAAAATAAACAAAAAACGATGGTTTTTTTATTTTAGCAAACATGTAATTATTTTGCTTTAAATACAAAAAAACACAATAAAACGACCAGAAATAAGTATGAGGATACAGTAAATTATACGGAGTTTGTTTTTCTAAGCAAAAAATGTTGTCGTAATTTTATTGACGTAATAAGACCATCTGCAAATATTTAAACGGAAAAATTACCTGTAAATAAAACCAAACCAAAGTAAATTTTAACAAAATGAAGCAACATTGGTTGACATAAATAGTCGTGAAAAATCACGTATTATTTGCTGCGTTATTTTTCCTAGAAGTAAAATGTATGTTAATCTGTATAAAGACGCAATTAAGTGCGTCTACTAAAAGTTTTATGCAGTTTCGGACAAAAAATAGGATTGGCATGTAAAAATTCGGCATTCAAAGAGTTGTTTCAGATATATTGAACTTTTACTGCCGGTAGTCATAATCAAAAAAAATGCTGTTAGACTTTTTAGCACGCAAAATAGAAAAAAAAATATAAAAGTAATCTTAATTATTGTTTAATTAGTGTCAGTATAAATAATTAACATTTTTATATTATTGACAACTTGTTTGACCCAGATAGGTTTAAAAAATATTTTACTCTTTGTTTTATTTTTTACCAAATATGACAACTTTATAAAAAGAAATACAAACAACATACGTTTTTTTTAGAAATAAAACAAATATAAATGCAAGTGAAAATGATGCGTCATTTTAGGATAAAGTGTAAATTATTAAGCTTTTTTTATTACAATAAACATTCTTCTTATTTCTTGCCTTAACGCAACGAATTTTTGCGCATTCTTCTTTTTACATAAATTATCAATTGTCTTTAGATTATCATTATCTGATAATTTCATATTCCCTGGAATTTCTACTGCCCTGGTATAAGTACTGACTTTCCTCTTTATCTTGAACCATCAAAGAAATAGATGAATTTTGTCCACCCACTAATTCTTTTCTAATTTACCCTTTTTAATGCTTTCGTAAATAAATTTTATTTTCAATTCTATTAACTGCTAGGTTTTATATGTCAGAAGGTGTACCAGCTGAATCCCAGTAGCAAAAATGCTTAGAAACGTCTTTTAGTAATTTATAACAGGCATGAATCTCAGACGAGATTTTTGCCGTTTGATCGAGGAAATGCGTCATCCAGTGCCAAACCTTCTAGTGAAATTGTTTCATTCGAGCCATAATGGCTTGTAATACATTTTTTTGTATCTCTTATCTCATTCAACATTATGTTCTTTTTATTCTTAAGTATGTCGAATGTCGCAATAGACGAATTTGGAGTATAGTATTCCAATAACATCTTTTCCATTTTGTTTGTAGGATTTGTACTTGTTTGATATTCCCAAGAATATCGTTTTTCCTCTATATTTTATTTATAAGAACATGACATTTTTGGGGGTAAAAGAACTTTAAAAAAATTAACTACCGGCGTATTTTTTTTCCCATATAAATTTGAGGGGAGGATAAACAAAAATAGCACTATAAAAAGCTTTTATTAGAAAAACTTTTTTTTTACTATAAAGACATAGAAAGAATACAAACGGTTCAAAGAAAAACTAGTAATTTTAAAACTGTTTAATTATTATTATTTTGCACATAACTTTTTTTAACTCATACTTTTATATTAGAAACTGTTTTTGTTATTAAAAAACTCTATACGAACAAGTTGATATAACCTGTGTTTTATTTAACTTTTTATACTAAAACAGTGTTAAAATTCTAGCGAAACATGCCCTTAGACTCGTGCCACTAACTTATATAGCATTTTACCTTATAAATATGCTTTTTTTTGGGGCACAGAAATGAAAATTACCATACATAAATCTTAACAAAAAACAGCCAATTTATGTGTTTTTGTTTATTACGTTTTTTCGTAATTCAATTGTAAAAAATATACATTTTAAATATCTCAAAATATGCCATTGAAAAAGGAACGTACGGTAAAGTATCTTTTACTATGACGCAATGGAAAAAATGATAATGGTGTAGATAAAAAAACTAGTTTGCAATAAACAAAGTGCTTCACTTAATTTAATGCAGGAAAATGCTAACAAAAACCTACAATCTATCCTCTTAGCCCTTTTTAATAAGAAAAACACAGTGTGCCAGTACGTTAATGCCAGATAAACGCAAATGACAACTTGATTGTTTAACATACAACCGTGTTAGAAATTACATATTTTTTGCAATACAACATTGTTTTACATACGAAAAACATATGTGTGCACTTTTTGATGCAGTATTTTGAGGCAAGAATATAGGCGCGTTGCAAAACCCTGATACATTAAAAAAAATGCAATAAGCGTTTGCTAAATATCGAACACGCATTTAGTCATACGACGCAAGTTTTTAACGTCTGTACCAAAGTTACTAGTCAAAACACAGTCAAATATTAGATAGTCGATTTACAACTAGAAAACACTTAAAAAAAATACAATCAGTCGCTATTGCATCTTTTATTGCGCGTGCAAAAAAAGTCAACACGAAGTTTGACAATCATAAAATAATGCCAAATAATATTTTTGCAAAAAAATTGTACTAAATTTAGTTTTAAACATCTCATTATTAAAAATAGTAAGCAAATAGGCAAAAAAATATACACTTCCGACAGCTTCGTGTAATGGCACTAGTTTTCTAAGCTGGAATTACTTACCGAAAAATTAATCGTTCATTGTTTATTAGTCAGCAGTACTTTTTTTTGATTTATAAACTAAGGATTTTGTCGTTTTTGAATACAATGAAACTAAACAGTCGTTGAATACAGGTTTAGTATACAATAAGTTGATATTTTTTGTTGACGTAAACTTGCGAAGTGCAAACCAACCATTAAAAAGTAAATAATTCATTTACTTAAACGCTTTAATGATACATGCCGTTTTTACAAGTAACTAACAGGTTTAGCAAGTCTGTAGCCGCCCTCTATATACTACCGTATGGCCAAAAAAAACAGTTTTTCAAAATATTTTACAGATACTATTTTATGGTATCCGCATCAAATTAGCATAAGCATATACTTATCGTAGGCGCAAATTATTTCTGTTGTATGATTAATGCAAAGGAAAATCATTTTTATAATCAAAAAATATTTATAGAATTTTTAATTTTTTTTTGCATATTTAACTTCATATAGTATCCGACTCGTGGAAAAATCTGGATACTAACAAAAAAAACCGGATATTAAACCTTGTTATCCGTTGGTAAGTAAATATTTATTGTGCGTTGTTAAAAAAAACCAAGTTTAAAAGTTAGTCTGATTATACCCTTGAATCATACTTTTTGCAACCTAAAATATACCGTGAAGTTTACAAGTTGTTTAAACAATAAAAACATTTCTGTGTAAATTAAATTGCGTTAAACAAGTATAGTTTGATAAAATGCCTGCAATCAGGCTTATGAACTTGTAAATATTTTTAATAGTAAAAAACAAAAATTATACATACTAAATAAATGGATGTTATAATGTAAGATGTGAACGTTTAGAAGCAAACTAACAGCAAAAACAAATAAGCAAAGTGATGTAAAAGTAAAAACGTAGAAAACCGCTAAGTAAAAAAATAAACTGACCATTATGCCTTTTTTTGCGTACTATTTCGTATACTTACTTACAGACATACGAAAAATAAAATCCATAATTAAAAACATTTTGAAATACGTATTTTATAAAGCATTACTCATACAAAATTCAAAAGCACTTTATTCTTGCACAAATGTAAATTTGTTTAAATACAAAAAAAAACATAGAACTGCTAAACTTACAACAAAAAAAAATGTTTTACTGCTAAATATGCACATAGAGATTACTAAGACCTGTATTTTGTCTTAGGTAGTAGTGAAAACTTTTCTGCTTGCAAAACAGCTGGTTTGCAATTTTTCTTTCTTGCTGTTTTTGTTTTTAAAATAAGTCTTTTTTTTTGTTCTTTTACTTTAAAATTTTATTGTTACACTACACCGATTTTGCACTTTAATCAGTCAAGTACAACTAGCTCAAAAGTTTACTTAATAATTGAAACCCTTTCAATATCAATTAATTGCCCTTTACGTTTTAACACGCATTATGGATATACAAAAAAAAATAAGCGCGCTTATTCTTTCCAACACGTGAAAAAAATATTTAACCTAACCCGCGTCGCTGAAATAATGTGTAATGTTTTTTGATTCAATAGCGTGAAAAGGTTTTTTTTCAGTATGAGTAGTAGTTTTTTACCTTTACGTAAATTTTTACTTACTTATTAACCTTTTATGATTTTTGATGTTTTAATTTGTTTGCAAAATATTTTTTATATTCGGCTTTTATAAAAAAAAATATACTTTATGTAGCTTTTGCGTTTTTAATTATACTTTTTAAATTTTTAATGTGATATTAACATGATTTTTAGGACACACTTTTTTTGTTAGAGCGAACATACTTTTTACTGGATTCAAATCTTTATAGTAGCCTTTTTTTTGTACTTTTAAACAGTTTTCATTTAATAAAGGGCATGTACTTTTATAAACGAATGTGTTTTTTTGTTTAATGTTTTTATATATAAAAATATTAATGACTCTACGAATTGCATTTTGTTTTTTTTTTGTTTGTGTTTTTTTA
Source organism: Agrenia bidenticulata (assembly GCA_034694785.1). Taxonomy (NCBI): domain Eukaryota; kingdom Metazoa; phylum Arthropoda; class Collembola; order Entomobryomorpha; family Isotomidae; genus Agrenia; species Agrenia bidenticulata. Next base: position 6,127 of record JAQFYM010003654.1, on the reverse strand, counting down.
ACGGCTTGCTAAGTTATCGTACAAATATCGTATGTATGAAAATAATTATGTAATTTTTTTGTATTAATTGTAGGTTATAAACGTTCCATGTCTTAAAAAATACCCAATATAAAAATTTAATTTTACTAAACTGATGATTCGTTGATTATTTTTTTTCGTTTATGATAGATCATATTTATTGTTTTATTGAGTAGAAAAGTTAAATTTGATTATCCATAAATTATTTTCTTGTTGTTACTGGTATGTTAATCCCTTATGTAAAACAATGTTTTTATTTTCTTAAGACAACTAGAAAAATTACGAAAAGTTTAATGTTATAGTTAAATGCATTAAAAGTTGTAAAAATGGTTTGTTGCTTGTAAAAAATATAATTAAATTATAAAATAGTTTTTTTTTGGTATATGTGGTGTATTATAGATAATTTTTTTTATAGTAAACGTAACAGAGTAGAGTCAAGCACAATTTGCGTATGTAAGCTGATTGTTTGTTTTTTGTGTTTTTAGTTTGACTTGAAACTATAAGCTGCAAGATTTCCGTAAAAGATACTTTTTATTACGGTTAGATCTATGTGTACTGTTATTATATAAGCTAAATTGCTGTTCGCTTGTTAAGTTTTTATGTTTTTGTATATTCTTACATGATATATTTTTTTATGCGATTGAATATGCAAGATAAATCATTTCAAATGCAAAAAAATATATATATTGAGTTTTTAAAGTTGTTGCAATGCTTCGGCACACATACTTTTAAAGTAATTAAGCTGTGTAGTTTAACAAGACGCAAAAATTTCTTTTTCTGACTAATTAAGATGTTGTTCAATAACAAAAAAATAAAAGCCAACCCCCCCCCCCCCGCTTTCTCTCCATTTTTTGCTGTTATTGGTTATTTTTGTATACAAATGCCAAATTACATAAATGTATATATAAGTATGTACTTTTTCAGTAGTAAAGATGCTAAACAGTAAATTATATGCAAAAATGCTTATTTTTGTTACTGGCGGTCAATGGCGCAGCTAAGGGGGGCAAACCCAGCACCTTGTAACAAAAAACTGAGCCTGAATTTCCAGGGAAACTTTTTTTGTGCATTCGATTTTTTGTAAAGTACACTCAAATTAAAAAATATAAAACACAAATTTCAAAATACACACTAAACATGTTTATACACAAAATATGTTTTTAAGCGTTTTTTCACAAAAAAAACAGCCTACCCCTCCTCCTAAGATCTCTGCTTACGCTCCTGCTGGCGGTATATAAAAGCTTTTTACAAACATTTTTTAAACTATACGGACTTTTTGAGCACTTAAAAAAAAAAAATATCATTTTTATGAAGTTTAACTTTTGTCATAAGAAAATAAAATATGAACCTTTATGTTTGCTTTTCATCGCTTTTAATGTAAGTATTTTTTTAAGTTTGACTGTATGATTTTTTGTTAGTAAACTCAACATGTTAAAAACATTTCAAAGCTTATTTGTTTTTGGTACGTCTATACCGGATTTTACAACAGGTTTTTTTATTTATTCAAGAAGTAATGGTTAATAACATGGATCAAAAATTTGTATATATTTATCGGGGTATTATTACAATTTTTAAACAATGAAAACAAAAACCGTTTATCTATAGTTTATTAGTATTCTAATTTATACTGTTGAAGTATTTTTGGTATGTATTTATGCATTCTTATGGTTTTTATTTTTGTGAATCTGCAGAAAATAAATCAAAAAATATAATATATGTTTAAATTTTGTTTTTGACATCGTGTTTGTGCTTTTTACACATACGTTTTCATTTCATTTTGTATTTTAAGAAATATTTGCCGAGCATATTATATTTTATTTCTGAGGTTATTTATTGATTTTTGGTAAAAGAACGAAATTAGTTTACCTATGCTTCTTTATTACCAAAAAATTAACAGCGATGCAGCGTTTTTTGCGTATGTTTTTCCTAATTCTTTTTTTGTGTGTAAAATAAGCATTGAAAAACAAGTTAATTACAAAAACACATAGTCAAATCAGTTTTTTTCAGTTTGTTTTTGCTTTTAATAAAATACTTTTTTGCAAGCATTATTTTATTATAAGTATCTCTAGGAGAGCCGATTTTATTTTATTTATAAAACAAATTTTCTAATTTTTTGGTTTTAAAAACAAAACTTTTGTATCTATGCGCCGTTATTGCACATTCAATGCACTGAAGAATTTGTTTTATGTTCTTATAAACTCTTATATTCTCTTTTTTGTGCAATAAGAAATAAAATAAAAATAATTAAAACATTAAATATTATTAATTATTAATTTGTTGTTGGTTTTTTTAGTGCTCTTTAACACACATTTTTTAAAATTATTGCGTGATTATATGTAATCTTATGAGAGCCGATTATAATTTATTTTATAGCATATATTTGTTTTTGATGCTAAAAACGTCTTCCATATGTCCATGCTTCGTTATTATACAAATTGATATGCGATGTAGCGTTTTTTTTTTTTTATAATCTAGTATTTTTTATTTTTGTGCAATGAGCATAAAAATTAAAAAAACTAAATGCTTAAAATCTGTTATTGATATCTTTTTGTGCCTTAAACACGCAAATCATAGTATAATTATGTTATTATGAGTAATACCAAGAGAGCCGATTATATTTTATTTTGGAGTATATTTATTAGTTTTTACTAAGAAAAAAATACGAAATCCATCTATCTATGCTTCTTTATTACACTTTTTTTTGCAACGTAGCATTTTTTTTTTGTTTGCTTTTATACATGCATATGTTTTTTATTTTTGTGCAATGAGCATAAAAACAAAAAAACAAAAAGGCTTGAATTCTGTTGTTAATACCCAATTTGGGCTTTTTTTACACACACATATTTGCATCATTATATGATTATCCGTAGGCCTTGAAAAATCTACAGGGTTCTTGGGGTTGAATAAAGTCAATATTCAATTACAATGTACAGGAAAATTCCAAATATGCCCTAAATTGAGTAAAAACTTCGTACATTGGCTGTAATTTCTCTGGTTTCGGTGTACATCATGCAAAATATTGTTTAATTAATTGGTATTAACTTTAAAACAATAAAAAAACAAAACATTCAAAAAAAATAAAACAAAAAATGTGTTTGTGGGAAATAGAAATATATGATATATATCCTGTTACAGTATACGAACATAACATATTGAGCGTGTAAGTTTTTAATATATTGCTTTGATTCCTAACCATCCTGGTATATGTCGAAAATGAACTTTTGTTTGTAACAGTATTAAGAGGGATATAGGCACATTTATTTCGTGTTTTTGGTAAATTTTTGCATTGGCAGCAAAAATATATAATAAACGGGTTTTCGAAAGAATACTCTAATATATTCTTTTTTATATTCATCAATAAAATTTTCTTGTAGAACCTTTATAAGTTGAGCTTGCGAAAAAACTGATTTCCCATTTCTAAATAATCTTTTTCTATATTCTACGTAAAACATACGGTCAAAACCTTTACGCGTTTCTTTTGCTTAATCCTCATGCAAAAAAGTTTGAGAAAAAGTTTGTTTTCTTTTTGCCTATCATACGCTTGTAAAAATTGGCATATTTTTTGCAGTAGTTTTTTTAGAAAAAGTATACAAAATCCCGCCAACCCCCCCCTCTCTGAAAATACCCGTGAAATTTAGGCAACGCAGTTGGAACATATTGGTAAAGTAAGGACTAAAAATATGGAATTTTTTTTGTCTGGTATTCGTTAAAATATAGCCACAATTGAATTTAATTTTACACATTTATCGCGTTTTTTTACAAATATTGTAAATCATGTGTACAACGCGGGTTATATGTTATAAATATATATGCCTCTTTAGAATAAACCCCATTCGTATCATCTAAGCAGCGCGAACAGATTTTACGTTACCTTTGAATGTTATGCGAGTGCTAAAAATCAAGAAAATTGCCAACTAGTTCTATTTTTTTGACGCGTAGAGGCTCCAGTGCTATAGGCATATCGATTGTGGCCTAGTACTATATATTAGGGTTTAACGCAGACCACAACATCAAATTTTTATTTTTACCTCATTGAAGTCCGTCGTATCTCTAGTTCCGTCGACAATAATGTAAAAATCATAGTCTTTAATTGTTCATATAATAATCTTCTTTTCCTGGCGTATTCATTTGGTAATATTATGCTTCTACAAAGTTTTGTTTACATACAAGTATGAATCTATAATGTTTGAAATAAAAAACTCATCATGCCTTAGTGTCAATATGGCTAAGTGGATAGTTTAATTACGTATAAAGTCAAAGCGTCTCGACGAGGGCATCGTTGTGTGAAATCGCCGGCCTTTAACTCGTCGATTTTTGTTTGTTGACGTGCGTTGTTGCAGTTTTATAATATGTAATGCGGTTTCGCAATGCTTTTGCCAATTGCCGGTTCCAACTGATGGAGCAAAACAAACACTATAATCGCTTACAAGGCAGCTTACATTGCCTTTTCGGCAATAGAAAATGTTGCTGCTTCAATAATCTTAGATACACTTGAATATGTCTCAATGCTCTTCTTTAATTTCTGTATTTAATGGGTAAATAGAACGACAATAAAAATAAGAAAAAATAAAGTAAAAAAAGGTTCAGATTATTGTGTTTTGTGCTGTTTGTAATTGGGTATGCTTTTTCTATATATTTTGCTGTTCCAGTAAATGTACAGGATTTTTTTTCTTGTATTTTTTCCGAGCCCTAATTATGAGTAATACCAGGAGAGCCGATTACATAAGATTTAGCAGGGTATTACTTAGTTTTTAGTATTAAAAACGATTTCCATATATCTATGCATCGTTATTATGCAAATTTATATGCAAATCAGGGGCGGATTTACATTTTAGGGGGCCGGTGGGGTACTTTTTTTTAGGGCCCCTTTTATATATTTTAAAATTTTAAAGCGATAACAGTAAAAACCAGTTTTAATTTTTTTTACTGGCAATTGTAACTTGTTGCATCGGCTTATATAAAATCAAAAAACAAGATTTCACTTTTCGGCGTATATTCATTAGTATTTTTAAATATATAAATGAAACATAAAATTGTATGAAGGTGTATATAGACGACGTAAAATAAAACTGCAGTTCATATAAAAAAGAAAACAAAAGTTGAGGTTATTTTTGTACAAGAATGATATGATATATTATGTATAAAAATGCCAAAACACTATAAATTTTGGTTTGCAACTAAAGCATCTACCAACTTTGCAAAACTGGTGTCAAACTTCTATAATAGAACACTTCATTAATATGAAAGTAGACATATACAATAATTTGGGCCATGAATTTTTTAATATGTACATTTATGATCTTTTTTTCTGTACAAAGAATAAGAATTCAAACTCGAAGGTTTTCTCAAATGTAAAATGTTATTCATTCCCCGGCGGTAATATTTTCTAACAATATATTATCGATATAAAACAAAAATTTGTGTGCAATTGCACTACAAACAATCTATGCAATCAATTTGGCAGGTTTATGAATGCTTTTAGCCGATAAATGTTTGCTTATAACTATAATGTGTACATTTAAATAATCTTGCCGCAAGGCCTACACATTAGAGAAGGTTGACTGTTCTAATTAAAACAACTTATTCTTTGTGCCTTCCTTATGTATATGTAAAGTAGCATTAACATATTTTTATATGACCTGATATTTATTAGCACAAAATTTTTAAATATAGTAACAATACTACTTCAAACGCAATTTCTTTTTGTAACAGAAAAATGAATTTAATACCTATTTAAGTGAAAAACTAAGTACAACCGCAAACATAAAAACCAAGCTACACTGTAAATATATCTCACAAGTAATTTTTATAAACATCTAAACGCGTACCGTAAAGTTTTTTCTACACCTATAAACGAATATTCTTTACATTACAGTAAAATTTTCACAAAAAACCATTTTTGAAAAAAAACCTAGTTTTTATTAGGGTTTTCAGTGTCGAGATCTCGAATCTTGGGAGTCGAGGCCTTTTTTGATGCATTTTAAGTGTCGAGATTTCTCGAGATTCTCGAGAATCTCGACTGTAAAAACATTGATGAAAAACATTTATAGTGTACTAAAAGTGATTCGTGTCGTTTATATTATGCGCAATATATTTGCGTGTTTGTAGCGCA
>JAQFYM010003653.1:0-17893 GCA_034694785.1 Agrenia bidenticulata | reverse complement strand
ATTTTAGAATTTTTTAGCAAAAAAATCTCTGCACAAAAATAGACCCCCCCCTTAAATTCAGGCGCAGTTTTTTTACAGGGGGGGGGGCTTGAGCCCCCCTAGCCCCCCCCCCTCTTCCTACGCCACTGCGGTACACAATCGAAATAACGCGCATTTTGTATAAATAAAAATGTTTTATATAATAAAATACAAACCATTTTTTTTATATCCTACAGTTGCATTTTCGCAGACACAATATGTACTACCCTAAACAAAAAGCATATCTAACACTGTTGCTGCAGTAAAAAACGTATAAATGCATATTAAACGACATTTATTAATAAATCTAAGGGTGCCAAATGACCACATTATAATTTTCTTTTATTATCAATAACGTATATAAGTCTCTTTTTTAATTTTAATACCCGATATATATGTTCCTTTTGTTTCTATTTGCACTTAAGCTTAATTTATTAGAAAGTTCATTTAACGCTATTTGTAAAAAACGGATCGAACTAATATTTGATATTACTTTTATGTATAAACTACGTTACATTTGCGTTACGATAAATTTGCATAAAGAGAGGAAATACACAGAATAAGTAAGATTGATTATACTATAAAAAAGTTAAAAGGCCATTACAATGCCATTTATTACTAAAAGAGATAAACCTAAATATATTATACTGTTTTGTACTTTACAATACAATAAAAATAGCCTTTATGTATGTTTTTTAGCAAATAATCACAAACAGCTAACACAAGTGTTTGCAGTAAAAATGTATGGATGCTTATACTACGCTATTTATTAGACTTAAACTTTACAAAAAGATTTATTTTTACTATTTTTCATATAAATGACGTTTAATAGCCCTATATAATTATTACTACCGAGAATAAAAAACTTACGAAAAGATTATTCAGTTGTGTAGTTTTAAAATAGAGGTTTATTAAAAACGGAATTTATAAAACTGCAAAAAAAAAAAAAAGATAACAATTTTTATTTCTTAGCAAAGGTCGTATAATTAGGACTAATACGTTTTTTACACTGCAAACAGAAGTAATACAAACAGTGATGGATTAATTAGAAGGAGGGCTCACATGGACCTAGCTTACCCTTTGTATTATATATAAATGTCTCACGACATAAAAAAAACTTTGTTTAAAACGCATTTTTCGTATCTGAGACCCCCTATAAACTTTTTATGCAATCAATCACTGGTTACAAGTATTCTTTTGTTTGCAGTAGTTCGAGTAAATCTTTAGCCAATTCAACTGGTTTACGTAGAAAACGTAGTAACCATATATTTATATAAATCTTTTGTCGTCTAATAACTAGCGTTAATTTGTCGCAAAAAAACCCTATTGTGAACAATAGACACAAAAATTTTATGGTGTTTGCAACACAAAAAATTGTTTTAAAGATAATTGGATGCCATTTATAAAAAAAAAGTAAAAATATATTCATTTGTAAACTTTTTTCTTCTTGACTCTTCATGAGACAATTTCATACATATAAGTGCAATGCAAAAAATAGCAAAAAAAGTTTTAAACCGTGTTTAATTTTTATAACCGAAAAAAAATTTTGAAAGAATTTTGATTTTTTTTTTTTTTATAAATTCATAAGACCATAAATTTTTTTGTTTGTATTTTTAAGTTCGTTTACAAATACTACGTACTATTTTACACCGGTATAGTTCAATTCAATTATGTTTTTTTTATTTAATATTGACTGGTCATTTTGATAATTTTCACGTATATGTGACATTTGGCATTTTTGTGGGTAGAAAAAACGCTGTCTCTTAGAAAATCAATAAATAAAAAAAGGTTTTCTGTTATACGAATATAAATAAATAAACAATTGAACAGACAAATTTGCATTGTTTGCGTGTGTTGTTTCTGTTAAGAGCAAAATAAAGTTCATTATACCAAAATCTTAACAACTGTTTTTTTTATTTTTTTTTGCGTTATAATAGATAGTAGGGATGGGCTATTTAAGAAAAATTCTTAATAAGAACTTAATAAGAACTTATTTAACATTAAATGACCATTTTACACAAAAAGAAACCTCGAAAATCATATAACTAAAATCTACTAGGCGATGATTAAATTGTAAATAAAGCAAGAATGGTAAAAATAAATGCGTTTGCTTGTTTTATAAATTCAATTATTCTTGTATTTTTTTCTTTCAACATATAAATTTAAAATAAGTGATGTTATGAAATGAAATTAATGCTAGTTGCAAATATAATGAACAATTGATCTACACAAGGATAAATATTTGTAATTAAGTGTTATAATTAAACCCAATAAAACCATTTTTTTTGATACTGTTCTTAAAAGAAAATAGATAAATCTTTTCTCAGCATATAATAGTGTAATGCTTTTATGTAAAATGATAATAAAAGCAAAATTCTAGGTACGCGTATTTCTGTTTTAACAAGAATCTATCTCTATTTTCTTGCTTGCTTCTAAATATTGAAATTGTCAAAATTTATGTTTATTGCATCGGCAAACTTGGTATATTGTTATGCAGAAATTTTTTTTTTTTATCTCTTATTTTTGTCAGCAACCCTCTTTATCTGTAAAAGCACATAATTACAAGTTGATCACCGAATGTGTAAAATACAGTACCTATATTAAGATGGTAATTTAAAAATACATGGTAATGGATAATAAATTCTAAACTACAAATACAAATTATAGTTTTCGAATCCTTCAAAGTCGCGCGGCAAAATTTATAAGTATTCCTCTTTCCGCCTAACAGGGGTATAATTCTTATTAAGTTCTTAATAAGAAATCTTAAAAAGAACGCAATAAGTTAGGATAAATGGACACATCCCTAATACATAGCATAGGTTCGTCTATAAAATAATTTTTTAGTTGCAAAGATATCAAAAAAATAAACATTGTTTGCAGTCTTAAAAATTGTATTAGGACCTATTAAATGCTATTTAAAAAAGGTGATATATATAACTTTATTTTTTCTTTATATATTGTTTAGTTGGCTCTTATACAAATAAAATATAGCTATAAAAAAAAATTATTTTAAACTTACTTTTGTCATAGTAGGTTAACTTACGCATAATAACGACCATTATGCATCAAAAAAGTAAAATATTATTGCTTATACCCTTTTTACGCATAACAAGCGTAAAATTCGCTTTCTGCCTATTTCCAAATGCACACGCAGCCTATTAAATATGCAAATTGTATGATGTATCGTGAATCCTAATTAGAGATATATAAACGCCATTTACAATAAAAATGAGCAAAATAGATATATTTTAGTAGATTTGCTTATAACTGGCATCCACGTTGTTTCTTATACATATTTTTTAGCTAAAAACATTAAAACAAACAAATCATGCAGATTGTATGCGTTAAAATGCAAAAGCATTTTTCAACGATCCTTAGTCTAAAAAAGTAAAAATATTTATATATAAAACAAATTTTTGTCAAATAAAACGCGTAAATTTTGCTCTTAAAATATTTTATTACAAGCAAAAAGTACGAATCAATGCAATGATATTTTGTTTATTGGGCAAAAACGTACAAGCTCTAATTAAATCTATTTAAAAAATAGTAGAAAAAGAAAAAGATTTTATTACTTTCTACAAAATATGGCGTAGGGCAAGCATGTGTAAAAATCACAAAAAACTGCAACTCACATTTCGCTATAGTTTATAAGTTGCGTTGAGAAAAATTACAAAGCTTCTAAACGATTATTATTTAAAAAAGAAACGTATATTTATTTTATAATTTTTTTTTATAAAAAAAGTTGACATAACTATTTGCTACAATATATACTGCAACTTTGCGCTTGGTCTTTTGTAATCGTGTTTTAGTGTTAGTATTTGATAAACGCATTAAAAACGTCATTAAAAAAAACGGGGAAAAAACTTTTTCTGTATTTTAAGCGGCCATATGACGTCTATACAATGCAAAATTTGTACGTGTAAAAATATTATAACACATTGTTTGCAGCACTGGTTGTGGTTTATACTTTTTTTTAGTGTCATTTATTACAAAAAACAAGCAATAATTCATAAAAAATTGTCTTACAAAAAGCGTAAAAGTAGTTTTTTTTAACGTAACTAATATAAACACACAAGACAATTGACGCTCTGTGTGTGGTTGAGCCAAAGTGCTTTTGCGCAATTCAAACGTCACTTATAAGAATAGAAAGATTTGCATACATATATTTTTTCTTTACTTTTATACTTCATTTTGTTTTACCATTCGAACAAACATCCTGCAATTTTTCGTCATGTGATATTATGGTTTCTGTTAACAGGTTAATTCTAATAATTTTCTATTACAAACTTTTGTTCCTGAATATTATTAACTCAATGAAGCGTCAGCTATATAAAATCAAAACAGAACAAAAAAGACAAGGACGTTAACGTGAAAGTAGTTATGCTTGTAGATGTAATGGTATGCCTTTTTTGATGCTTTGCAGCTAGATTTTGCTATTTGGAAATTTGCAAGTTGTCGAAGGTCACAAAAGGGTAACGTTTGGCGAAAGTAATTAACTTGATGTTACCTTTTATTAATGTTATTCTTAGATGCAAACGATTTTATACTGCCATATGCATGTACAGAATAAATATTTTGTATAAACCCTTAAAAAATGCGTAAGCTGCTTATTTATAACACAAAAATGGATTCCAGATATAAAAAAAATTTCTAAAATTCGGTTCTTGAGTCAACAAATATTTGTTGTTTTTTGATACATAGAATTAACCTATAAGCGTGAAAAAGAGTAAACCGAAACTGCAAAAAATCTTTTTTAAGATAAAAAACTATTTCTAACGTCTATTTTGCTGTTTACAAGTACAATATAGTACATTTAATCCACGAAAAAAAATTGAAAAAATGTTGAATAACCAATTTTTTGAAAGCCTACTAGAAATAACTGTCTGATAGGCATGGGAATATTTAATGGGTATAGCAAAACATTTATCGGAAACTGTGATGATTACAAATAAAGCAAGTTACAAGATATTTTTTATATGTCCAAAAACTGTTGTAAATATCATTCAATAAATTTACTTCTTTTTCATTCCTTTATATATACAACAATTTCATTTCCATCTCCAAACCACTTAAATTAAATTATTATAATGATGCATCTTGTTTCATGCTAAAAGCTGCAAAGTGTTCATCTCTGCCAAGTATATTATGCTACAGACTCATTGCTTAAGTTTGCTCGGATACGAGTTAAATTTTTTTAAGCACTAAAACTTCATTTCACTGCAGCTTTGCTTGTTGGAATACATTTTTTTGCGTGGAGTTTTTAGTAAAAAGTCATCTATGGGGCATTAATCGATCTGTATACCAAGCCAAGTTTTCAGTAATAAAATTCCGGTGGGTATATGATGGTTTCCACCCCGAAAAGTAATAGCTGAATACAGGGGGGGGGTTTGCACTCCTGATACAAAAATATTATATTTATAAGATGTTTTCTGAACGATCAAAAATTTTGAAAACAAAAAATGGCTTTACATACAAACTTAGCGTGATTTGTCTTATTTATATATATATCATAACCTTATTTATCGATTGTTGGGATTTGCTTCATACTAAGCAAATCATCTAACAATACTTAGGCACGTACTTCTACTTTTTTTTGCTAATCCTACGAAATAATAGTCTGCAAATATTATAATACAATTGACGCATTTTACAAAACATCACACTACGTTATAAGAAAAAATCACCATATTTGTTTTACGCTAAAATAAACGCCATGTAAATATGCAAGATGACGTAATTTCACAGTAGTAATCAATCAACATTTTATCTGTTTTTAACAAGGCTTTTGCGTAACTTCTAAAAAAAAAAAAGAACTATGAAAAAAATAAGTGAAATATCCTTGTTTTACAATATTATTTTTTTTTACTTATACTCATGGCTAGAGATAATTAATCCATGATCCTAAATTTTCGTGAATAGTGAACACGAAAAGTAATTGCAGGGATCTCAGGAAACACGATCTTTATAATTGAAAGGGTATTTAACAACTATATGTGAAAACTAAGACTACTAACAGAGAAAACCTTTTGAATGGATAACTACTGCTTAAATTGCCACCATATATACATAGACTGCTTTTTTTATTCAGTTTTGGCTTTTTCCGTTAGTTTGCGAGGCGCCTGATTTGCAAGTTTTTTTTTTTTTTTGGATCAAGATATACATGCATCAAGACAATGCGTAGCCATGCAAAACATAAATGTATAATCAATATATGGATTAATTTTTGTTATTTTGTGTATAGGCAATCTTTTTTTACTTTTCGTTTTCAAGACACAAAAAATTGAACTTTAATTGTGCAAATAGTCAGGATGCTAATACACGAAGTGACTAATAATTACTTCTGATTGTTATAAATCTAACTTACTCTTTATTCTTATTGTCCCAAAAACATAATTCTAAATTCGGTCCTCCGGGCGCCCGTAACTTGAAATGCGCTTTTATGTATTCTTACGCGTAGCTACGCAATAGTTTTTATGGTAGACTAGTATTTATTGCACTTAACTAAAAAAATTATGATGTTTAATAATTTTCCGCCCTTATAAAGTTATAATAAAAAATCTGGATTCATTGTAAACTTCACATGGATCAAAAACAAAATTACTACAAATTTTTGCAGATAAATCTTTTTTTAAAGGAATGAACAGGCTCAATTCCGGACTATCCCTGGATAATAATAAAAACTAGAATGACGTCGGTATTTCGTGATCCCGGGATCATGGATCCCAAAATTTGATAATAGAAAAAAATAAGTAAGCAAAAAGTGTAAAATCAGATAAACTGTTTTTACCAACAATTTTAATCGCCTAAATTTAAGTGTTTTTTTGGTGTTGTACTTTTATCGGAAAACATCTAGATACACTGTTACCGTTATTATTTGCAGCTAAATAGCAGATAAATTGTATCACTGTAAATCATCTGTAATACAACGTTTTTTAGATATCCCACAGACAGGGGCGTAGCCAGACATTTTTGAGCTAGGGTCCAGTTCGGGTTTATGCAAAATTCAAGCCCCAAAATCCATTTTTTTATGCGTTTATAACATTTTAATTTTTTTTTGGAAAAAATATACTTTAAAATTTTTTATTTAGATTCTTAAAATCAAAAAAACCTCTGCACAAAAAAAAGACCCCCCTTAAATCAGGGCGTCGAAATTTTTCTGAAACGGTGGGGGGGGGGTCACCCCCCCCCCCTACCCCCTCCCCCCCTGACTACGCTTCTGCCCACAGACTGCCCCTTTTTTATATATTTTGGGGAATCCGGCTTTTCCTCAGTATCCCATGACAAATGTTACGATCTTTGTCATTTAAATTCATGTAGTACACGTGCAAAAAAATCTGGAATAGCTATAGTTTATACCCATCTTATGTGTATTAAAAATGTCTCTAGTATTATTCCTTATCTATAAGAAAAAAATGCAATAGCTGCAACAAATATCTTAAAGCATATTGGTAATATTGTGCAGAATGCTATTGTACCTTTAAACAGATCCGGATAAAAAGGACTTGTATTATATTATCTTTTTATCCACAGTTCTAATCAGTTGTAATCATAACCTTGAGCATAATGCCTAACTTGAAAAAGGAGAGCATGCACCAGTATTGTATTGCTAGTAGGCAGTACAGAAAACTACTTGTAGTTTCTTACGTGATTAGAGATTTTTTCAAAAGCTTTTATTTGTCATATATAGGGTTCCAACATGTTTTCACATATCTTATTACTATCCCTTGAAGATATTCTTGCAAAAGATTTAGTAGAAGTTATGTTAATAGCACTATTTTTGATATAATCTCTCTGTCCAAGAACAAGTGTCCGATTTTAACTCCTTTTTGTATAAGATAAAGTGTTCGATTTAAATACTCTTTAAGGAATTTCGGAGCGGCTGTTAATAAATATAGCAGAAATGCAATCAGGCAGCATAAATTGTCTATTTTGCATTATGAAAGATTTGTGCGTAGAAACTACAGAAAAGAAGCAATGGCATTAGTTGATGATCATCTGGTGAATAGATAAAAAAGAACCATAAGAAAAGTACCGTACCACAACAAAAATTTAAAATATTGTTAAAAAGTTCCTCTTATGTTTGTGTTGTAATTTTTCTTACGGTTAAAACCATTGGCATATCTAGGGGGGGAAGGGTGGTGGGGTAGGTTGAAGGGTTTATAAACCTTCCGGTGAAAAAAATGCTTGACCAGATTCAAGGGTAAAATTTTTTACAAAAAAGTTTTGGCCAACCCTCCCCCCTGTAAAATATGTCAATTTATTTAAAAAGTCCAGATTTTTTATTAAAAGACGAATTTGTCGAAATACTGAATTTTTATACGTTTTGACTTAAAACCCCCTGGTAAAAAAATCCTAAATACGCCACTGGTTCAGACATAAAAAAAAACCATTTATTACCGAAAAAAACATAAAAAAGAATGAAAAAATATATGTTCAACACAGGAATAGTAAGTTAACCCTTTCACGCACCGAGGGCCTAATTCGGCCCTAAAATAAAGAGGAGTAATAAAATCAAAGAGCCGACTCGAGCCTGCAAATAAATGGGGGTAATAAACTCAAAAGGGCTAAATTAGGCTCTAAAATAAAGTGGGGTAATAATATCAAAGGGCCTAATTCGGCCCTAAAATAAATGTGGGTATAAAAATACATAGCCCGAAATCAACTCTAAAATAAAGGATGGTAAACATATGCAAAGGTTGAATTAAACCCTCAAAAAAAAGAAGCCAAGAATCTAAGTGCTATATCCGGCCCTTAAAATAAAGGGTGGGGGGTAAAAAATCAAGGATCCGATACCCGACTATAAAATAAAGGGGTGTAAAAAATTGAGGGTCGATTCCGCTTCTAAAAAATGGTTTAAAAAACTATTGAAATGATTTCCGTCTGACAAGAAAGATATATCATTGGAATATGGCCTTTTTTTACAAAGGGCGTAAAAAAAGCCAAAATGTAGAATGTAAGTCTTACATAAAAAATTATTTGGAAAAAAGTATTTATATCGACGCATTAAAGAGTAGCACATATTTGGTATTATCAACATTGATTTCCACAAAAGACGGTACTAAAACAAAATGGTATTTACGGATTTTTATATAAATTTACAAAGATTATATATATTTTTGGCTGTTAAATATAAAAGAAGGTTTGGTATAAACAAAGAAACTGGTTAATCAGATATAAAAGCTGAATATCAAATATAAAACGAAGAGTGAAACGTTCATAAGTAAAAATATATTCTGTGGATTTTAACGGCGATGCATCACGATTTCGTGCTAAGAAATGACGTATTTGTTTATGCATCTTGCATATTGAGTTATATTAAACTAAGATATTTTTCGGTCTTTCTAATATAAAAACATTTTTTTCGAAAATAAATAGAAGGAAAATTACTTCCTCGTCGATGACAAGGGATTCTTTTTTAAAACGTAATAAAGCAACTTAGTATCCTTCCACCCCCGAAAGTACCTAAGACCTCTACAATATGGCGAAACCTGGACAGAAGACTAAGCCGCAAGACTTTAATTCATTTAACCACATGCCAAAAAATACTATACTGTTTAGCGGCGAATCACAAGGATTTTTGTGACAATGGCTGAAATAAATTTTATTTTATCTCAAATCCACATTGGATTCAGCAGAGCAAACACTGATATATATGCAGCCTCATGCTTAGCCAGGGATGCAGCAAGATACTATGTCTCTTTGAAAATACATTCATCGTCTTGGAAAGAGTTTACGGATGCATCGGAAAAACAAAGTGCTACACCAAAACTTGACGCGACTACAATCTATCACACAGTTCTGGCTCGGAAACAACTGCCAACTGAAACATACGAGACTTTTGCACAGAGATATATGAATTAGGATGCGCCGGACAAAAAGAAGTGGAGCTGATACTACAGTCAATGATTAACAATATGATTCCGAAGACAAAAAGATGATCAAGATTTATCTTAAGAATAAGCTTACATACAAAAACCTCATAAACATCAAAAACATTTGTGATGGATGTGAGAGAAATACAAGCAGTTGACAAGACATCAACAGAGGTCCTCATGTTTAAACAGGCACAAGACATCAACAAACAAGTTGAAAAAATATATAAACTTGTTCTTGCCACAAATAAACTACAGAATACCCAAAATAGGAAATACAAAAGACCATAAATTTAAAAAAATCCATCTTTATAACCACGACAAAAATTTATGCTTGAAACCCAGCACAAAATTGTTTTTGACATCGTTTAAAAGAAACAAAAGATCGAGTCAATTTAAGGAGAAAAGAAAGAGGGTTTAACTATAGCACTCGGCACAAAAATACCAAACATATCGAAGCCTATTGAAAACCCCTCTAGGGCTTTCCCGCAACATTACAGAGCATGACCGACACTTAGGCGAAATGAATTCCCTACAAATAAGATGTTTAAACATATGACGACAGAAACGCAAAACGAAGTGACACAGCAAAGACCGAACAAAACAATAATATATATAAACTGACGACATGCAAAGCAAACAAAAAACAATATACCAGTATTTGCGACGATTGAAACAGCTGCAAACTGCTCTATTATCTCATATGATCTAGCCGTAAAAGCAAACCTACCGCTTATGATACACAAAAACCCTACATTTAGCATAACTGCAGAAATGAATTACGCTTTACTTGATTACAAAGTGGAAAACTGCAATATTGTCATTCAGACCACCTCATTCATCGCTAAGCTGTTAGTTCTGAAAAACGCAGCCCAAGAATTGCTTCTTGTAACTGACTACATAGGCACACACAGCAACGATTAATTTCTGTACAAACGTACTGGCACTACCATTAAAACTTGATAAAAGTATACTGACACCGATTAATTACGATTGTATCGAAACTCGATGGTTAAATACATACAACTTAGATTCAAAGCCAAAAAAATACTACTCAGACGACAGATATAAAATAAACCTAGGTGAGAGTAAACTTGTTGGAAGTAAACGACATGAAAATGATTACTACTGCTTGCCTGAAAAATCTGTCCTATATGTAAGTTCTTGCTGCAAGAATATATTTACAGCGGCAAAACGAGTTTACGACATAAACAAACGGCTGAAATCAGTTTTATTAGCAAACAACACAAATATACCGCATTCTATTAAAAAAGGACAGGATGTCACAGACATAGAGGTACTGACAGATTCGGTGATTTACAGCACAATGCAGAATAATAACACGTGCATTATCAAAAAATTTGTATATTGTTGCAGAGGATGTCCAGATATGCTTGCTAATATTAATAAATTGATTTCATATTCACACGCATACGCATCTGAACATCAGACTCATATGATTCAGTACGAAAATGATCTACAAGAACCAAGGAAGATACACAATAAAAAGCAATAATTAAATAGCTACGGCGGAAAGCGTAAAAAAGACCGTCTGGTAGATAGCTTACTAGAGCAAAAACGATTACGCGAGAGTAGAGGCAGTTACGCAAGCATGATAATCACGATCGCGAAACGAGACAGGAGTGCAAGATTATGTTTTGACTACAGGTCACTAAACAACAACACGTACAGAGATACATTATCAATGTTAAGAATCGCTGAAAGCCTTGAAGGCCTAGCAAACTCAGAAAATTAAGCAAGAAGTATCTGGAAACTAAATTATGGCAGGTACCTATTTATGAGGAAGATAAAATAAACCCCAAATTTAGGACATCAAAAGGATTTTTTCTATGGAACGTAATGTTCTTTGGGCTTACAAACGCTCTGGAAACTATTCAAAGACTATGATTTCTATTCTTGCTTTTATATAATTGGTTATACAGTATATTGTATCTTGATAATATTCTGTTTTACTTTGCAAACGTAAAACTGCACCAAGATCTGTTTAAAAACATTAGAAAACAACGTAGCATGCAAAACGTAAACATCAACTACAACAAATCTAAATTTTGTTAAGCAAGATCGAATACCTGGATCAAAACATTACGGCAGGTGGCGTAAGTCTTTCTGATACAAAAACAGCCGATATTAAAAACTATCCATAACCGCAAGACAAAAAATCAGTGCAAAAATTCTACGGAATGACAAGCTATTTCAGAAGATTTGTCAATTTATATGCAACGACTGCAGACCCTTGATTTTTCTACTCAGAAAAGATACAAGATTCACCTGGACTGAACAACAACACACAGCCTTTACCACACTTGCAAATTGCGTAAATCAGACCCGATTTACAGGCTTTCAAACTTTAATGCTGACTTTTACGTTGCAATTAACGCCTCAAAAGTCGGACTAGGTTGCATTCTTTGCAAAAGGATATTAGTTATGATAATGTAAGCTGTTAGGTTTTAGAAGTACATGCGGGGCTACGAAAAACTACACAACTTTTGAATTGGAGTGTGACAGATGTATTTTTCGTTAAAAATATGAAGATGTTACCTTCTTTAGTTGGTTCGCCGTCTATACAGATAACAAAGCGCTAACATACATACAAAATAATAAGAACCTAAGCCCGAGACTAACACTTTGGTCTCATAAGTTATTAGAATTTGATTTCCAAATGATGCATAAATAATGACGTGCAAAAACAGTAGCAGATGCGCTAAGTAAATACCATGATCATGATACTGCTACAACAGCACCTAATACATATGAGGTCAAAATAGCAGATGCAATAAACGAGGAACTCTAACAAAAATCAGATATTGAAAAAAGACGGGTTATTTTTCAGCACCTTTACGACCTTGGTCATGCAAACCCACAAACTTTCTTTAAGTCACTATAGAAATTCTATAAATGGGATAATATGCGAGAAGATACAACAAAACAGCTAGATCATGCACATAATGTTTTATTTTTAACAGTATAAAAAATACCAAAAAAACTACCCACTACTTATTTGAGACAGTTTTTTTCATGTAGGTATTGATATCATAAGGCCATTGAAAACATCAAGAGAAGAAAATGATATATATACATAGCTATCGAGTATCTTACTGCGTACGTGTTTATAAAGGCTACTTTTGTAACGACAGCTCAAAAGGTAGCACAATTAGTATCCGAGGACATAATCTACATTCATGGATGGCTAAATATCCTACTCTCTGACCATGGGAAAGATATTAATAATGCACCAATACTTTCGATTTGTCGCCGGATGCCGTATTACAGAATTTGCCTTCACCATGAAAGCCGCAGACCAATGGACTGGGTAAACGAACAAACAAAACACTAATAGCCATCCTCGCCACACTTGCATACAAATATTCTGAGTAATGGGAATCATCTTACCAATATAAAACTTACCTACAACATACGATACCAAGAATTAATAAAATGTTAATCTTTTTGCGTTTGTATACGGAGATGCTTTAATATGCCAACGTCATTGTTAAAAGGCTCAAAGACTGAACTATAAATAGAAAGAATAAAACTCATTGCAAAAATAAACGAAGAGATCATGATGAAGCGAAACAAAATCATAGTAGCAAGCACAAAGAAATACAAAGATCTTGAAAAAATAGGTACTGGCGATGTTTAACTTTACCGCAATATTTTAAAGATGGGAAGCAAGCTTCAAATTGGATCGTTCCGTACGTTGTTAAACAGCCAAAAAACGGTAAAAGCGTCATTTTATCCGACACCAACAACCAGAATGATATAGTATACTAGCAGCGAAAACTAAAAGAATAATGCCAAACAACTACTTATTTAAATATTCTGCTAACATAACAGCAGAGATAAATTGATATGAAAACACAATAATACACGGCGAAAATATCGCAACACAAAGTATCCTTCTAATCGCGCAAGATTTGACAGGAGATTACTTACCATTAACTAAGAATACAGAAAGCGACAATGAAATACTTACAGAACAATATTCTATACTAGCAACCGATACATCACGTAATCTACTGTAAATAATTATACTCATATGGACAACTCCTATAATACTACTAATCTATTACTACATTGAATTTCTCCTACCCCTCATGTCACATATTTCAACTTACCAGCTACTCGTCTACACATGGACATTTTTATTCTAATAGAATACAACAGCCTTTCATGCATAATACGGTGACATCAAGAACCAATAAAATGATTATCTTAAACATAAATAGAACACAAGTAACGGATCCCAGCAAAACACGCGTCGCAGATATATGTACAACAGGTGTAATATAAATAAGCAAAACACAAGTTTTAGATACAGAAGAAACACAAATCTTAAATTTCGATGAAACAAAAAGCTCACACAATAGTGAAACAAAATCTTCCATAAAAAAATAAAAAGCTATCCCAATAGAATAGTTACAAGAGGCAGAAACATACTATAAAATACCAGCTCCTGCATCGGTAATAAAAACCGATGGAGATGGAAAAACAGAAACATATGTGCCACACGATACAAAAATTGTAAAAAGATAAAAGGAATGCACAAAAAAGAGATTAAAACTTGCCATAAAATTTTAGAAGAAGTACATGACTGTAATAATTCAGTACCCTGCTAACCACATGTGATAATACACCCGATGGAGTATCGTTAACAGCAAATGAAAGAAAGTCAAACAATAAGGACATATTGACGAATAGCGGCGGGAATATTGTGGATACGTACAGCAATGCATTTGGATTTTTGATATGAAACGTCGTATTTGTTTATTTTTCTTGCATATTGAGTAATATTAAACTAATATATTTTTCCTCCTTTCTATGAAATTGAACCATTTTTCCTCGAGAATAAATAGAAGGAAAATTACTACCCATCGATGACAAGGTATTCTGCAGGCAAAAGCAAAAAAGCAGCTTCTCAACCTTCCACTCCGTGAGTAACCAAGACCCGTAAATATTTCTTTGGAATTGTATTTTTTAGACTTTACTTGCAGTTATTATGTTATATCTTAGTTTTTTTTACATTTTAATAGAACTTTATAAATAGTTGGATTTGACATAATGCATCGTTTAAAAAAGTACTGGCGTTTTCGCAAAACAAATCGATTACAAGTTAAATTTTAGAATCTATACGAAAGTATATTACTTGTATATGGTATTAAAACAACAGAAAAATAGTAAAAGAACCGTTTTTTTTTGTAAAAAATCTGCATTTTACTACTTAATCTTAAGTTTTATATACGTGAACAAAAAATTGGCTAAACCTATCAATCATAATTACAACAGGTTATATTTTAACACTGATTTTTCAATATGCAAAGATTGCATCACAATAAACTTATATGTTTCTTTGGTGTGATGCGCACCTTTATTTCTCTTTATAATGTCACGCATGGTAAGCAACTAAAAATTGACGTTTCAAAATAACGTACTAAATGTATTTGTAAAAAAAAATATTGTGTAGCAGATGGCTTCACAAACTTATAATATTGTGGTTGAGGACTCAGATCAAATTAAGGTTGAAGTATGGCTTTGTCAAATTTAATTGATTACAATATGAATGGAAAAAAAATATATGCTAATGCTGGGG
This sequence comes from Agrenia bidenticulata, assembly GCA_034694785.1. NCBI lineage: Eukaryota > Metazoa > Arthropoda > Collembola > Entomobryomorpha > Isotomidae > Agrenia > Agrenia bidenticulata. The sequence goes on along the minus strand of JAQFYM010003653.1, from coordinate 2,395 downwards.
GAACGACTCCTACCAATCTTAAGAAAAAAATATATAAATTTGAGCTACACTACGTAGTCAATTTTTTTAGTTCTAATCTTTATAAACATATTTGTTCCACTAGAAGTACAATTCAACGATTTGGTACCATGAAAGACCAAAAGAGTGTTTTTATACAGAATTATTTGCTTTTTTCATATGATTAATTATTTATTTTGTCTCTTTGAATATTTTATAGGTCTAAATATTTGTAAAATAAATACATTTTATTTTTTATTCCAAGGATTAAGAAGGGCTTGGAAATATATTTCTCATATAAAATATTTGGTCTTTCTCATCAAAAATTTATTGAATAAACAAATTTGTTACATTGTACGTGAAAGGGTTTATACGATTATGTAAATAAAATAAGGGTTTTTTATACATTTAATTTTTTCGTTCTGAACTATATGTATTATCCAATGGCGTTGCCAAGAATTTTTGACTTTAGGGTGACAGTGTTCATGAGTAAATTAAAAACCAAAAACCATATTTGTAGGCGTTTTAAATTTTACAATTTTTTTTTGAAAACAATTTATTTTAAAATTTTTTATTTAGTTTTTTTAACAAAAAAAACTCTGCATAAAAAAGACCCCTTTTAGATTCAGGCGTTTTCTTGTATTGCGTCATATTAAATTACACCAATTTCTTCCCCTCCCACCCCGTTCTGGCTGCGCTACTGAATTAATCTCTGTTTAAAACCGTTTTACAACATTTTTACTAAAAAATGGTAATATATGTCAATAAAGACATGGCTTTTTTGATAAAAAAATAGCTTTGTAAAACAAAAATTTCCAATAATTTTTTGATAAGGTTGAATTGATCTTAAAACACGAACAGATTATATTTAGCCGGATTTATTTTTTTCAAAAACTATTATATCTCTTTTTAGTAAGTTTTTCGCAAGTTCATAAAAAAAAAAGATTGCACCAAATGGCATAAAAAATTTTGCTACAAAAAGCAAATCTTTTTTTATATGCTGTGCGTTGTATTCGTTTTCACTTTAACATTATGTAAGACATCATTACCTGATAAAAAAAAGCTTAATCATTTTAAATGTGCGCAGAAAGCAGTCTTTAAATTAATAGTGCACTACATCTGTATGTTCTTATTATCTTTTGGCCTGTGTTCATGCTACAGAAAATAGATAGATGCAAAAAAAAACCAAATCAATAATCTTAAAATCTGGACTTATGGTAATAAAAAGCTCAAATTAATAACACATCCGTCTTCGCTCGTACGCCAGACTCTGCGACACTTTGCTGTTTGTTGTTATAAGGGGTGCGCTTTTACGACTACAATTATTACAGGCTGTCTAACGCTTTTTTGACCGACGGGTAAAAATTTTTAGAAGCAAACCTTTCGAAGATCATTTTAACATACACATCGCCGTTACCTTTTAAAAGTGTCAAGAAAAGAGAACCCTTCTGTCTGTTTATGCTATTACGTTTAGCGGGAAGTTGTTTAATACATGGCCAAAACCAAAAAATTACGTACAAAAGTACATTCTTTATATTCGGAAAATCTACGAAAAGCAACAAAAATGTTAACATTATTTTAAGTAAACTGTTTTTACTCTGTATTTGCCAATGTGGGTCGAGTGCTCCCGGGCAATAAAAAATAATTTTGCTTTATTCGTTTCAACCTTACATTTATTTATAAACATGGCAATTAAAGGTTGACGACCTACATGTAAGATGGCAAAAACAATTTTTGCTTAGTTGAAATAAAAACAACTTTTTTTTTGGGTATTATCTTTAAGCTTTGGCTTAAAAAACTTTTTGTTTTGTGTTAAGAACTTTGTGTTACAATAACTCTGCATTAAACGGAAAACTTTGCCTCCTATAAGTTGATCTTATTACAATTTTATCTTCTATTAAGTAGGAAGCCCAAATATTTTACTTAGGGTGATCTATCTGACTTTTTTCAACGCTTTTCATGGTTGTCTGTATATTGCTGTTATAAGACAATAGGCATTAGTAAAAAATATGGGATTTGCGTTTATAGGTACTAGAGCCTAAAAAATAAAGGGTTGGCAAAATTTAGAACCTTATTATATAGGCAAAATATAGGGTATAAATATAGGAGGGATATAGAGCAGTGGCGTGCCCAGGAATTTTTGAACAGAAAAGTAGTCCGTGTCTTTAAAGTAAAAAAGGCATAAACACATAATTTATAGATGTTTTTAACATTATGTTTTTTTTGAAAAAATTTATATTAGTAATTTTTTTTTGGATTTCTAAAATCAAAAAAATCTCTGCACAACCCCCCCCCCCCCTTTGTTAAATTCAGGCGTGAGAATCTTTCCGAAGGGACCGGGGTGGTATCCCCTCCCCCCTTGGGTACGCCACTGATATAGGGTGATATTTAAGATAAC
>JAQFYM010003652.1:0-17895 GCA_034694785.1 Agrenia bidenticulata | reverse complement strand
GGGCGGTAATAAGATTTTTAACAGGTGCATCATACAATAAAGTCTAGATTTGCAGATTTTTGTTAAATATAAAGGCATTTTTTAATGGTAAAATAAGGGTATAATTTTGTAGCATGTCTAGCACTAATCTTTAGTATACGAATACAAAAAAAGCACACAAACCGTATTGCTGACTTTTTAATACAAAAAACTAAGTTTGACAAAACCCAAATACTACAATTGTAATGCATAGAAAGAGATATTTTTAATACAAAAAAGTCTAATCCTACTACAGATAAAATCGAGGCAAGGATAAAAAAATATACTTTTTATAACAAAAAAACTAAGATAAAAATATACTCTTTTACTAATGCCTAGAGCAATGTTGCTTGTTTAAAAAAAAATTGGGCATTCTTTTATTTTTGCCTATAAAATGACTAAATTCGGTATAATAAAAATACAGAGAACGCATAAATAGTGCAGTAATGGTAAAGCATATAAAGAATAATTTTTGTTTGCAAGTCTGCAATAACTAAATTAGAACATACATAAAAACATTTTTTCCTGGGTTTTTATTACTTTCTTTTAGCAATCGTCGCCACCCGCGTCTTTTCGATTGTCAGGCGAAACGAATACTCAAACCAAAATGTGTATCACGTACATAAACATAAAGCCTGTATAGCACCGACGCACTATTCACTTTCGTTTTTACCTTTTTTTTCTTGATCAAGGAACCCATGGTAATGTATAAAATGGAAAAAGCATTTTTACGCCTACAAACAAAGTTAAAAAAATTAAACTGATTTATGTGACAGACAAAATTGCATGCACTCAATTTCAGGCTATAATGCCAATGATTGGCTCGATTATTCGTAAATAGCAAGTAAAGCTAAAAAGATTATTGTGAACTATGTATCAACTTATCTTAGTGAATCCAAATTTGCTATTTATAAAAAAGTACAATCAATACATTTGGTTCTTTTAGACCTAGAAGAAGAATACAGCACGCGTTAGTTTTCGAGCATAATAAAATTCATCTAATCAGTGCATTCAGCAACTAAGTTGTTCCAAAGTCTCTTTATGTAAAAAGTCAAATTGTCAAAAACGCTTACTTGTATAATAAGATTAAATTATCGACTGCAAAATGCCGAACTGATTTGTACTTTGCACAAAAAAAAAATATTGAAGCCAATAATAACGCAAAACAAGGAACACTACCAAAAAGCTTACAAAACCTGACAAACGAATGAACCACAGAAGACCAACTCCTTGTGCACTACCCTAAACTAGGATTTTTACTAGTATAAAATACTTGTAAGAAATGCAATACTATAACTGCGAAAAGTTGAATGGTTTTAATTTCAATATTTCTGTTGTAATACATTTTCAGTAAAATTTACATTTAGTTTGGCTGCATAAGTCGATCCACAAATGCTTTTTGTTTATTTTCTTGTACAATACTTAATTTTTTTAAATGTTTTTGTTTTTATTTAAATACAAAACAAAAAAGTCTGAGCTTACCTATTGGTAAAAACGTTGTATAGTCGACTGATACACGTTTTAAATGCAACAAAAATGAAGAGAAAGTTTTTGTATACGTATAGAAACTCACATTGCCGTATTTTAAACTCACATTTATGCAAAAAATTGCGTTGCATGACTTTTTTTTAAAATAAGGCTTTATTTACAATGTATACAAAATACTGATTTTGCGACAACAAACACGAAATTTACTTTTTCGTTTTTTCCATTTTACAGGCCATTTATTATGCAGGGCCTTTGAACAGCAGCCCAATTGCCCACAAATGCATCCGCTTCTATGCAAGATGTAATAATGCAAATAAGGAAGATGATTTTGCCTTTTTAAAACATGCATTCTACAAAAACGCATACAGGAGATGAAATTAAATTTTAGAACGATACTATTTTAGGCATAAACAACAGCACGTTGACGCAAAAAGCTGCCTGAGAAATTCGTAGGGTTAGAAAAAAAACCCATATGCAAAATCGTATGTCTATAACACGCAGTCAGAGATAAAGTGATTTCTACAAAAACAAGTAAAAACTTTCTTGACTATTTTCTGTTGCTTTTCACTAACATCGACACAACAAAATTCGTCATTATGAACCAATAATAAATATGTGTTGTTTTACAAGTGGTATATGAGTTTTTACCGCCATGTATTTTGACAAGTAGATAAACTACGTATCTAACTAGTAAGCGCCCTTAAGGATACAGTTTAAGTAGTGTTAACAGCAGTGGGTACAATCACACAGAAATAAAAATTTAATATCAATGTTGCCTGATTCAGGTTAAAAACATTCAAACCGCATTTGTTTTTTACGAACATAGAATGGAGTAATTGCCTAAAAAAAACGATATAAAAAAATATTATAAGTAAAACTATGTAGGGTTACCTGGTCTAAGGCAAAATAAAAAAATGCAAGATCTTTTTTTTGATGTTACTATTTATCATATCGTGAAAAAAATGTAAAGAGCGATGTAAAACCACTTTTCTGGCCTCAAGGCAACACGTACAAGTGTATCTAAGCAACAAATCCGAAAAACTAAAAAAATAATACATAAATAAAACTAACTACGTAATTGGTAAATGCTATTAATGTGCTATATTTTTTTAGCTAAAAAAAAAGCATAATTGACGTATGTATAAAAATAGATAGAAAGTATAAAAATTAATGTGTTTCGACAACAGGTCGTACTCTAGGTAAAATGCTACGAAAAAAAAAAAGTTATAAAAAAATATTTTAGACTAACGGAGAAAATTACCAAAAAATGCGCCCAAAATTACGGCTGACGATAAAATTCATACTAAAAACAAAATTAAAAGTTAAAGCAAAATCGTAGAATTTACTTCTATTTGAGGATTTGTTTTTTTGTGTACAGCTAATAGTAAACAATTTTTTATGCTGGCATCTGTCTATGCGTGTGAATCTACAAACAGTAAACTTAGTTGTTGTATATTTTTTGGTAACAGCAAATTAGCTAGAGGCATGCCAAAACGTTTATCTGCATATTAGTTTACTTAATTTTTGTGTTTTCCCAACGTATATGATCGCTTAAAAAATTAAAGCCAAATCGTATGTCAGTATCCGGTTTTTGTTCAACGAGTTTAGCTGAACCGTTTTCTTCGGCGATGATCCGGGTAGCAAATTGTATTGGTTTTTCTGTATTAAAATTATTTTGAGTACAAACAAATATCCTGATGATGACGTATATTGTATTCGTAAAATTTTACAAGTTGCAGGTTAAAGTCAATTGTAAACATTACCATATATAAAATAACTAAAACAAAACAATAAAAAAAGCAAGATAAAGTTATTACTCGCGGAATGCCGTCTAACGTGTACTTTTATGTATAGTTAGATAATACAATATAAAGAAAGTTCACACCTACGTATGGATTGGTATACGATTTAAGCGCAACAGTTTTCATGAGACTTCTGTTTAATATATAATTTTAGCATATAAAAACAAGAGTTTAGATATGTGTAAACCAGGCCACCGGAAAGGGGGGGAAGAATGGGGTTTTTCCCCCGGGCCCCGCTTAAAAAGGGGCCCCCATTTTACAAATTTTACAAAAAATATATAATATAAAATAATATTTTTATCTAAAGCTATAATGAATTAAGGTGTCATTTTTTCAATATGCATATTTTTTGTTTGAGAACTATTTATTTGTTAAGGTACAACGTTGAGCCCCCTTATGTTTTCTAATAATATATATGGAAAACTGAGAACCAGCGTGCTCTTGGCACATGTACAAACCAACACTCAAGTGTACTTTTGCTTTAGAATATAATTTATGATATAAAATTGTATGTTTTGTATATAGTGTTTGAAAAGTCAATGATAAGGCCTTTTAAGATGCCGGGTTACGAACATGTACGCTTACAAGAATACAACTGCTCTATTTGAGATGATAAATATTGTCAGAGAATTTCTAAGAGTCGACGCGTTCAATATTAATCTAGACAAAAAAAATGTACTACAAATGTACGGCAGCAAGACACAGATAATATACGTAGCACTGCAGTTACGTATAGACGTTGTTTAACAAAGTGAACGGCTATTATAATACAATAGTATATAAAAAAAGTTCTTGAAAAAAAACTGTGAAAGTGCGCAATCTAATATGTTTTTTTGCATTACATAATCTTTTTTTTGACATAGTGTTGTGATATAGTTTCCTATATACTTGACTTAAAAAAACGATATAAGTATTTATTTTTTACATGTAGTTTAGATATCACTTAGCTAAGAAAAGTCATATTAGGCAGCTTGAATTTTATACAACATATTTTAAATTACAAAGCGTAAAACACAAATAAAAAACAAAGAAAATTCAATGGCTTCCGCACGTGCCAAAAAGTTGCATTTGTTCTTCCCCGCCTCAATTTTCTAATTTTTTTGCGCCTGATTAAAGTTAGATGTTTTTTTGCATCCTTAGTATTTTAAAAAACAATTTTAAAAAAAATATAATGGCAGGAAAATGTTTTTTTTTTGTTGTTTAAAGGAAGCTAAATTTTTTTTGCCTCTTCGGTTGAAAAAATTCTTCCTGACGCCCATGAGTAAATGTGTATTGGGTTTTAAAAATTTCCGCGGTCTTTTGTTTTTTGTTTATAATATTATGTCAACTTTTATTACATTAAGTTATTTAACAAGAGTACATCTTGTTTAAATACGGATGCAAGGACCAATGCCTTTTTTTCGATTTTGACAACTCTTTGACTTGTTTTTTAGTATATAATTAGTGTTTCTGACGTGTTAAGGCATTAAAAATACGTAAAAGTAAATTTTCTTGTAAGGTGTTTCGTTTAACTTCCCAGAATATAAATAACTGTTGTTGTTGGCTTATAAAATATAAAAGTATACAAATATTTGTGTATCTCAAAAAGATTAGCAATAAGTAAGTTATATTTCTTTTTTTTTGCAGTTTACGCAATTGCGAATCTTTTAAAAACAATTATGTTTTTCGTAACAATCTTTTGGTTCTTAATCTAAATTTATTTTCTATAACGTTTGTATTTATTAGAAGTTACTTCTGCAACAAAAGAAGCAATTCGTTAAAAATATGACGCACAATATACGACTCCTACGACGCAAAAAACAATTTGCGTTACAAACTATCTATTATAGTATGACTTTTATCGTTTTTTTTTGTTTTTGTAACCTATGATAGCTCCTTTTAATATAGCAAAAATGCTTGAACAAATTTGTTAAACGCAAAAAAAAACACAATGCGCCATTTAAGAGGCTACAGATGTTGCAGATTCTTTCGCGTTAATCCTTGTGTAAAATAGATGTATTATAAAACATTGACTTCGGTGTATTTCTATTTATTAAAACCCCAACTGCAATGTTTTAACTTTTATCGAGCTTAAAAACACTACGGCCATGATCAACTCAAAGCAAGATGTATTACGTTGTTTTACAAGAACATTTTGTATTGAGTGCGAATATGGCAGAATTTTTTAAAAGGTATAATAATGACAAAAACAAAAACAAAAACAATATCTAAATTTTATTATTGTACGTATGTAAATTATTACATGCATACTGTTATTACAATTATTAAAAAATTGCTTGTATTTTATAAAAGGCAAAAATTGACCGCTAAAAAATATTTTAACAATAGCTGCGTTTTTTTGCCTTTATATGCAGTATAATATATACCTACACCAATATAAAGTTATACGGTATTATATATTTATCCCTTTAATAAAAAGCATTTTTGTAATTTGGAAGATTTTTTTTCGTCCTAACTGTCTCTAATATGTAAAACCTGCGAAAATTGTCATGTTGTACAATATCTATATATTTAAGACATTTTTGAATACAAAACAATGTTCGTGTTGATTTTAAAATAAAAAAAAATTTTTAGCAAAAAAAAAGTTACCAACAAACAAAAAAGGAATCTTCTGGTCAAATCTTTTTATACTGTCAGTTAGTTATAAAATCATGCATGTTGTTTTCAAAAACTTACAATGCTGTATAAATGTTTTGCCTTGTGTGATATTTTAAAAACGTTTTTACGTACAAAAATTGTTTTCACAGTAAACTTTTGTGCCTAAAAACATTACTACGTGTATCATCTAGCTTAATACTAGATGTCATAGGCTAAAGTATTGTGTAGGATTTTTAAAGCTTAAATACAATATACAGACAAGTATTTTTTTTTGGATGTGTTGCTTATGTAACATGCAATTCTTAGTTTTGTTTTGTTTGTTTTTATAGCCAGCCTTTGCATTAATAAGTATTTACAAAGCGGTTCGTGCATTATTAAATGCAAATATATCTTTTTTTTTGAGCAAAACATGTTTATTTTTTGCAAATTATATGTACTTTGTTTTAAAATGTGTAAAAATTTGTATATCCCGCTGTGCTACTTGAAGTACAGATTTTTAGTTTATAAGTATTTTTATTGTATTATAAATACGCTTTTGCAAAAACAAATAAATAAAAAAACTCTTTGTTTTGTAAAAACCATATTGGAATCTTTATAAATGTATATTTTGCATCTAAAACATAGCGGGCAATTTCATTGACTAACTATATAACATTTTTACACTATTTTTAGCGCCAAAAAACTAAGACAAAAGTTTACGTACATATACGTATTAAATTATGCAATTTCTAAATCTTTTGTACGACAATAACATAAAATAATTCTTTATTACCGTTTTACTACTATGTTTTGCATTACTTATGCATAAATGACGTGTTTTTTAAAAACAGCACGGCCGCGTGTTTTTTGTAGTAGTTTGTCTATGTATTAAGTCTATGCTATAGGTTTTTAAGTTGTTCTTAACAGTGCATATACGTTTTTTATTTGTTTTTTTTGGCCAGAACTAATAAAACAAATGGATTATTGTGGCGTGTACAGCGCGCCGTCTATGCCCAGCCTCCATCTAAGGCAATAACAAGCAAAGCATAAATTTAAGGCAATAAATAAAATGTAAAAAACAGCTTTGGCTACTAATAAAAAACGAAAACAACATAAATAAATATTTTGGTCTGTTTTTAACAAAAAAATGAAAATAATGAAAAACCAAAAAACATCGCATTTTTAAAAATAAAAATTTTGTACTAAAATCAGACACCTCTCCAAATTTTCGACAATAAAGTCATTTTGTGTCATTTTACTAATTACTTGCCCATAGGCGGCTAAATGCGGGGGGCTTGCAGCGCGCGACACAACTATTATTTAGAAAAAAGCTATTGAACTTACAAATTTTATTTTGGTATTACAAGACTACATATAATTATGTTTAATAGACAACTTATAGTATAACATGAAGTGATTTTAGTATTTGACGATTTTTGAGAAGAAGAGTAAAGCAAGTTTCCCAACGTCTCTTTGTATAAACAGGAAAATATAGAGTCTTAACTTTTAATTGCGCAACATATAGGTGTTGTGTGTATGTTTTAATAATAAACAAATAAAAAAGCACTTTTTACAAAGACACTGGAAAATATACAATCAACCTTTTCAGCCCAAAAAAAACTACTATCTACATATTTTTTTATGTTAGTTTTTTGCAGTGGTAAAAAATCATTCGAACAAAAAAATCTTATCAAAACAATATTAAGGGGCCGCCTTTACAGCAAAAAAAAAATACCCCCGGGCCCCCTTGTGCCTTCCGAGGCCCTGTGTGTAAATAAATAGGATTATCAAACCGTCCTACATAGCTGTATTCAAGGCAATTGCAGTACATGATTTTGTATAAAAACATGTCCGCCATCTTTGCGTTTTGGTAAACGCTTAGCATCAATTTGATAGATTTACGAGCATCAATGCATTGATATGCATATTTAATATATACAATACTTTGTAAAAATACTCGAAACTATTGCTATATATCTTTACAAAACATATCAAAGTTTATTTCATTATGCATTTCAATAACAGCAACATTTTATGATTTTTCCGCTTTTTAAGAAAGACCTTTTATATGTAAATAGTAGTTTTATATTACTGAGTTCTGTTTTTTATTTTACAAATGTCATTAAGCACAATTTGAAGATTAAATCGGCATCTGTGCAGATTATTATTGTATTATAAAAAGAATTGATACATTAATTGTAATTACTAATTCTATGCAGACTTTGTTTTAAATGTTGTCACATATCTGCCACAATACTTATATAATATCAATATTATCTTACTCCTTTTTTCCGTCATAACAAGAATTTTATTAAAGGTGTACGCAAGAAATTTTTTGTGCCAACCACAATTCTATAAAAATTTCTGAAAGTTTTTGAAGCAGCTTTTATAATTTTACAGGATTTTTGTTTTGTTTTTGTCTCTAAAGTATATCTCAATAGTTTTAAAATTCTGTTAAGCCATACTTTAACGTCAATGAATTCTAGTTTTTAGTTTTAATCAACAGAAATGTTACTGGAATGCTAGTTTTTGCTTTTAAAACTATGTTTTCTTTTTTGGCACGCGATATTAGTAATTCGACGTGTGTAAAGATACTAGTTTGTTCATTTCAGTCCTTTTTTTACATAAATTGTACCAACCATGTGCAAAAAGTGTTTATTTCTATTTTACCTTATATATGATTTGTCATCTTTGCCCGTCGATATACAGACACGTTAAGCATCATATATATATTCACAAAATTACTTAAATCAGCAGCTGTAATAAAGAATCTTTATGAGTCTATTTAGTGGCGTAGCTATGGGGGGGGGGCAGGTGGGGGCTTTGGCCCCCCTGGAAAAAAAGTGCAGCCTGAATTTAAGGGGAAGGGGTCTGTTTTTGGGGGCGTCAATATGCTCAAAAAATATATTTTCAAGACATTTTTTTTTCGCAATTTTTCGCAATTTTTTAGCAAAAACAGAAAAAATATTTTTTTGTCGTTACAGCTTGCTTATTTTTTTGTGCCCCATCCTAAAATTATTCCTGGCTACGCCACTGAGTCTAGTATAAACGTCAAAAATATGTTTTGCAGTTGTACAATTTTCTTTTTTACGCGTTGACAGGTTATGTTTCTATTGCTTTGCTATAAGAAGTTTTTTCTAATCAGTAATAGCTTTTATCAGCCGATGCCATTTTTTAAAACTAAATGTAGTGTTGCGCTTTTTACACCCTAAATTATCGTATTCGTCACGTTTTTTTGCATACAAAATCTTTTCCTTGCTACTTTTTATAATGTTCAGCTTAAAATAATATTTTTACTGTTGAACTCTTTTCAAAAACACTTAATTTGTAGTATATCGTGTACAAAACGCTAGTTCGTTGTCAATTATCTAGGGATAACCTCGTTGTAATACTTTTTTGTATGTCCGGCCAATGAACGTTTCTAGTTCAAGCTATATTTTAGATCGATTATGACGATGTATATAAGCGTGTTCATTTATGACTGCCAGAAGCAATGAGAATTGCAATTTTATTCGCAGTATTTGTGTTTATAGTGATTTCATTTTCCTTTGTCAATGTATCATGATTTTCTTGCAAAAATAGCAAGTGCTACTGCAATCTATGCCGCAAAATGTCCTATTTTATTTATCAAGTTTTTTTTAAAAATGCAGTGTTACCTTTTTCTCATTGCTTTCATCATGTGTAAGCCATTTATTGTTTGAATTTACATCAATATGTGAAAGTCAACAATCGATAGATTAAAACTTAGATTCTGGCGCGTATTTTTTTGCTAGAATAATTTTGTAATGTCATTCTGTTTTTTTCGCACATAGATACCGCAGTTCATAAAGGTCAAATTGTTTTTTTACTCATTAAAGAGTAAAAGGAACCGCAAAAATATATAAACATAATAAAAATATTTTTTGCAAATAAATAGAACAATAAAATAGCCGTTTGAACTAACCAAACCCAATATAGACGTTTTTTTATTTAAAGATGCAGAGCAGAAATAATGTCATAAGTTTTAGTAATATATAGCCAAGTTGGCCTTTTTTTATATATATAGAAGGAAAGAATATTTAGAGAAACCTTACCAACATTTTTAGAAATATGTGTAAAAACATAACAAAAAATACAGAAAATGTATTGCAATTGTTGTCACATAGCCTTTAAATTTTAGATAGAAAAGATATAATACTGTTCTAGTTGGCAGAAACATATTTCGAATAAATAGCATTAGAATTGTAAAAAAAAATACTTTTTACTTATATATTCTATCTGGGTTGGTTTCGTTTTCATTTTTAAAGCCAACAAAATATCGATATATCTTTTTTAAATTTTGTAAAGTAAATAACTAAAACTTTTGAGCGCGTACACAAAAAAAAAAAAACAGAACATAAGTACATGGGCTTGTGGTTTGCATAAATTTATAGTCTGTAGTATATACGCAACCTGTAAGAAAAGCGTATTTTGAATAAATCACAAAAAGTATTCGTTTTTTATGGTTATTTAGATAACGGTATGCTATCATGCATACACTTTGTACATTCATTGCAGGCATACCTGCTTAAGAATAGTCTTTATACACCAAAAAGAATCTCAATGATGAATCAGACATAAGATACATTTTAAGAAGCAGTTGTGTAAATCAAAAATAATAAAATACAAAATGCATGCGAAATCAATGATGCAAACAGTAAATCACATACTTTTAAATTAGTCGCACATAAATTTTGCGTATAACAATGTCTATAAAAACGGCGTATAAATATACAGGTTAAATTGGCAAACGACATTGATCACAAATCACACTGCTGTGTTATTTTTGTGTGTTTTTACTGTACTTGACATGTTTTCTTCAAGTTTTTACGTATGCGCCATTTACTTATTACTTATTCAGATTGATTTTATTAACGAGCTTTATGATTTATAAACTTGGTGCTTTTTTTATTTAACAACGACTATGTAATAATGATTTTTTGCATTACTATATATTTTTTATTTTGCGTAATTGTTTTTTATAAAAATTTTTTAGTCTCAAAAATACTAAAAAAAAAATTAGTACACCAAATTATGACCAATTACATAAAAAGCTAGTAAAACGCATTTCATATGTAGAGAACGCAAGTAAAATACACAAATAAAAAAAATATAGTAGTATAATGAAAAATGTTATGGCTAACACGAATAATAATACGCTTCAACATATATTTGACGTGGTTGTGTGCTTTTTTAGTATTTCAAAATACTATACAACATGCGTTGCAAACATTTACAACAATAATACTAGCGTGTTATAATTCTTGTTTTCATAGTTTTATTCATTCTATAAAAAATGTGGTTCTGGAGCGTTATTATAGAAAAAATCATGCTGTTTGTTAGATAAACACAGATTATGAAAACCAAGCAAAGTACAGATTTTCTGATTCTGTAATTGTTTTTTGTCTTAATTTTGTAAAAAAAAGCAATAAGAATATTTTTTGGCAAAATTACATTTTGCTTAACTCTTACAAAAAAACAAAGCTAGTATTTTGGATGAACCCAGGAAAAGGTGTTATTGTTAAAACCTATGTAAGTAAATTCTGCTCTTTATTAAAAACACTTCCCTTTAAAAAGCTAACAATTTTTCAGACCCTTCTTACGTGATCAATAAACTGTAGCATCCGTGATAGAATATGTAGTAATATCAAACGTCTCATGACCCTTAAATCACAGCGCAAAGAGTACAAACTTAAATTAAAAACGCTCAAAATACATACAACGATGCAAACACGTCTTTAACAATGTGTAGTTTTGAAAAAGACCCAGAATTTAAACTTATATGTTTTTTTGAGATAATAGTACAAACACTTGTAATTTCAGTTCAGTTTATACGTAAAAGAATATTTAATTTTATTTATTAAAATGTTTTGTTCTTAAGTCGTAAAAATACTGGCACAAAAAGCAAATACTTATGTTAAAACCTTTGAACCAGAAGATGCAGAAAAACGTTATATAAAATTGTTTTTTATTCTTTTTCTACGTATACAGCAGCATGTCATAGTCTTTTTAAAGATAAAAAAAAACAAATAAATATTTTGTAGAAATATTTTGAGTACCAGCTTGTGTTCCATAGCTGTAGATTTTCTCATATAGAAAATATAAAAGAGTTGAACCTGCAAGTAACTCATCAGGTTTTCCTTAATATTATTTACGTATTCTTAATAAAAGATGCTAACTTGTAGATGCTAACGTAAAAAAATATAGAAATATTCATAAAATTGAATGGGTGTTTTAACAAGTTTTTATTCCACAAAAACACAGACTTTTCTTAAAAAATAACTTTAGCATGGCTTATTAACACTTCTATTCGGTAGTAAAAAGACACTCCACCACGTCTTATAAGGCTATATTTGTCGACTTAAAAAAGACATGGTAATACTTAAGAAACGCAACCCAACTGTAAACTACTTTTTTGTAGTTTTTTTGTAACCATTTTTATATTGAAATTATACGCACCAGCCTTTCGAGTATTTTTGTATGTAGACAGTATCTTTTAATAGCTTTAATATAGCACGAAGAACGGTAATCTTATGTAGCTGCCGTGAAACAAACATATAACATTAATAAACACAAGACTGACTGTCTCAGGTATTGTAAAAAATTACCGATAGCGTTTACCCTTCATAGTAAACTAGCTAAGACTAGGTTTTTGCAATCTTTTAGTTCCTTTTATCTTTCAAAAAAATCACCTAGATAACGATCTATGTGTTTCCACTATACTATGGACGTTGTCATTTTTGTATGGCAGCACGTGGTTTTTGCGTATAGAAAAATTTGCATTGTTTATGTTTGTGCACCTAAAACAGCCATTTTGGATACGGCCCTAGTGTCCGGGGTCTTAGTGAATGCTTATTAAACTACATATTTTTATATAATATTTAGCAAAAAATTTCGGTGTGGTCAAATTGGTTACAACAACAAAGTATAAGATTGATAGCCTGAAAAACACATGCATTAATTATTAGTAAAATAAACACAAAAAATATGTATGTTACAGCAGACGACCTGTTGTTTAAATACACATTCAACAACTTATTTGCATTTATTGTTACATATGTAAGTCAAAGAAAAAGTAAGTACACTTATAAATAAGCGGTTACAACTTTTCTTAACTGTTTAATAACGGCGTATAATTTTGCAACTTTTTTGTAACCAAAAACCTAGTTTTTATGTTTGCAACCTTTACACCGACTTTTTAATTGTAATTATTATTTTTATCTGGGGGTAAAAACGTGCACATGATTGGCTCTGCAAGTTATATAAAGGTAAATTATAAATATCCGTATTTTCTTACATAAAAGAAGTATAGTTAGTGTGTTTTGTACAAGCCGCAGTTTTAGTGCAATTTTATGCCTATAAGATGTAAACAAGTGCTTTGTACAATGTCTAAGCATGGCATGAAAAAAATAGTTTTTTATATAAGCAATTTGATACTTAAATGCACAAAACTAAACATTAAAAAAATGTTTAAGGTGGGCTTAGCCCTGCCGACATAGAGTTTTTGCTAAGCACCACGGGTTTACTATACTTTTTTGTTTTTTATGCATTGAAGATTTTTTTGTTTACTATGCATTGAAGATTTTTTTGTGTGTGTAGATTATGAATTAATTTGTTGCGGGAGCATTGCAAGATAAGTTTAAAATATATCAAGCCTGTTGTTTATTGTCAAAGAGCCAGAAAACACTTTAGACAAAAGAGTAAACGCACATCACTTAAGAGCCTGTAATATATTACAAAATAAAACAAAAAACTGCTAAAAAGATATCAAAATAAAACATAAATCAAATTACGTAAATCTTACAAAAACGTAAGAATTTTACCGGTTGTGGCAATTCTAACTGAACTAACAATTTCAATTAAGAAATGCTATCGTACCCGTTACTTTCTTCCGATCTTAAGTATATGGCGCAATATTTTTTTTGTTATAGATCTATATAGATGATGTATAATCTTGCAGACCATATCAGCAATTGCTTTATGGTGGTGCTTTTTTGATTATATCTATACTATTGGAGTTTGTTTTTTATTATTCCCATATAGATTTTTTACAAAAAAATTTTAACAGTAAAGTAAAATACAATAAAATCTATTTAAATACATTATCACAAAACTTTTTTAATTTCTGGCAAAAGGAAAAGCACAGACAGACTCTACACAATTTTTTAGTATGGCCTAGGTATATCAAAATCACTTTGTGGATATTAAACTTAGACGAGATCAGTTTAATGTCCGCAAAAGATAAATTATATTTTAATTCTCACTTTAGTGTTTTGTGACAAGTTTCTCATTTGTAAAATCTATGTGAAAAACTGTATAGAGTTGATTTAAAAAAGCAGTTTCGCAAAAATAGAACAACATTTTTTTACGTAGATGTACAAAAAGCTTAGCCATATAAAAAATAAAGTACGTATGTTTGTATATGTAATTATTGTTTTTAATGTTTAAATTCAATATATAAACTTTAATTTTTTCAAATACTCATACATAGTACTCAAACAAAACAACTATTCAAAGTACAGTTGCTGTAGGTTCAACGTGTGCAGACTAAGCGCACAAGTCTTTTTTACCACTTTATCAATATACCGCAGTTCTTTTAATCTTTTCAAGTAAAAAAAACTTTTTAAGCATATCAAAAATTTTTTTACTATACGCTTTCTTATCGCATTGGTTTACAAATATGTTTTTGCTAGCATAAAATTTTTGTTAATTGTAGATTACATACAAGTACACATTTTTAATAGACAAAAACGAATTGTAGCTTGCCTGTGTTAGCAAAAACAAAGATTATGCGTAAATAAAAGTGGCAAATTTTCTACCAAAGATGATGGTTTAAACGTTTTGTAATAAGCTGTCATCTAGCTACAAGTTTTTTGTGATTTTAAAAAGATATAGCTAAAATTTTGTAATCATAATTGAAAAAAAAAGTTATAACAGCACGTTCTAAGTTTTATCTACATGACGTGGCTAGTATTGTAATTTATGTGATGCTTCGTATCTAAGTATTATATTTAAACGCAATTAGTCAGCATAGTTTATTTGATATGTCTACATTTTGAAAATTTAGCTAAACACATCATCTGCCAGAAAATTAAGTACACTAACAACGTATAAAAGCAAGTCAGCTACCAAACATTATAAAATCTAATGTGTATCAAGTTACCCCTATCAAACATTGATCTAGGTATCTAGCGATAATTCAATAAAATCTGCTTGTTGCTAATACTAAATAGTAGATTATAGAGCCGGATAACGTTTTTTTTTACGAGAAAAAGCATTACAACATTTTTTTTGAAAATCATAACAGTTCAACACAATGCTGTAGTTTTTTATGCATTTTAACACTAAGCTTGAATATTGTTGCATCCGTGTTGTTGTAAGTACCTGTTTTTTATATTTTGACTGTTTAGCCGTTGTTATAAGCTAGAACCTATACGTCTTTTACTAAAATCAAGATGTATAAGAATAGGCTTTTATCCTTGCTATTTGCATTAATTTTTGCCTAAAAAAAATCCCATTTTGTAAAAAACACCCGACGTATAAAATTAATTTGTTTATATATTTTTCGTATTCTATACTGAAACTATATGCTAAGTGAACTAAAACGTAATATTTTGCTTTAAGGTAAATACAACCCGACATGGAGTTGTACAATAGAGTACCTTCTAAAAAAACTGTAAATATTGCTTATTATTTTTTTATGTTTGTTTAAGTGTGATTTGTGTCATAAAAAAACCCAAAATACGACACTGAAGTTAGAGGACTTTTTTATAATTTTACATTATATATATTACCTCTTAAAAATATGTTTGCACACCTAAATAACTGTTACAGCTAAGTTTAAAAATTCATAAATATATATAAATAAAGACATAAAAAAGTGCGTACATAAGCAATATGCATTTTGCAACCTTATTTAGTGTATGCATAGTCTTTTTCTGCGTAGTTTAAGGTTTATACTGTAAACCCAATTTTTCGCTTGACATTTAGTATATCGCAGATATAGATTTTATACCAAGTTTCACATATATTAGATATAACTTTTATTTGTTATCTTTTGGTAAGATGTTAATATACATGTAATCGTGATTCAAGACTATCCACATCCTTTGTGCAATTTTTTCATGATACCGATTTGCAGTCCAAAAAGGTGTAGTTATCTGCTCTTTTTGTGTACATGTTGCACGCGGGTTCTTTTCTTTTCTCGTTTGAGATGTTTTATTTTTTAGTTTTGTCGAATATAGGACCTTCCTTACAAAAAGATATTAAAAAAACAACAAAATACAACAAAGAAATCGCAGGAATGAGCAGCATGTAATGTCTCGTAGATTGTGTTTTTGATTACAGTTATTTATTTAACGCAAGACATACTTCGTTAGAAAAACGTTTACTTGTCCTTGTTTTCTGCAAAAAAAAGTTTATAACTATTCTTCTACCCTTATTATAATATGTAAGTTTATTTTCACGTCTCGGTAAACCATGGTATCTTAAAAATTCTAATATCGAAGAAAAATTTGTAAAAACTTCGTCTTACCGACATTCAATTTTAAGATAATTGCGTGAACTGGTGTAATGTAGGGTAAGCATATAACTTGGATTCATTAATTTATATAATAAATTGTATTTCGGCGTAGCTTAAAATGTTATCTTCTTATATTATTTGTTTTTTTTTGCGGTTGCAGGCAGAAAGAAAAAAAAAAAATACACATAAAAAAAAGTAATGTACTAAAAGTACGCTTATTTACAATTACAAGTACAGAATCTATTTTCAACAAAGCAATAGAATTGTGAATGAGTTTTGTCATTTTTAGAAGCACCAAATGCACAAACCACACAGTGTATTTGTGTCTATTTGAAATGCAAATGACACAGTAAAGTGCATTTGTGATATTTACTTTTTACACGTTACTCTAATCTAAATCAACAAAACTTTAAGGTATACTTGGCCACACAAAAAACTAATATACAGTCCCTTAAGAGCTAAAAAACTCGGTTAAATATCTTTAGCATATGCTAAACTTGCCATATCAAAGCACATTTGGCGATTCTATATATACGCGTTCTTTGGTTGTATTTGCAGATTTAGACACAACATATATTTAAAAAAAAGGTTTACACTGTACCTATACGTACTAAATATTAAAAAATCTGCATTTAAAATAAATTGCCGTTTTTGACAGTATTGGGTGTGGATATTTGTTTTATTTACGACACCAGCGTAAAATTCGCTTTTAATACTTTAAATAAAATATATACTTACTGGTTTGTATTTCTAAAAAACAATTATGTTACAGTACCACTTTGCGTACTTTTCTATTTCAGATGGGTAGCAATTTACTGCATTTTATCTACTGCACTATTTTCTATCAAAGTTTTTTGTTCTTAATTATCATTTGTCCACTCTAGATGTATTTTTGGCTACGTATGTATGTGATATGCTTTGATTTACAAGTTGTGCGTCAAGTTATGCAAGTTTTTTTTTATCTTTTTGCTGTTTTACAATGAAAAAATAAAGATTATGATTTAGTGTATTTGTCTAAATGATAAATTGACGCGTTTGTCTGGTCATAAATTTGAATTTATAACACACATTTGTTTGCTTTAAAAACAGTACTGAGTTCAATCGCGCGTAAGGAAAAGTGGTTTTTGCTACTTACGTAAATTGTTAAGTCATACGTTCGAAGAGTTGCTTTTTAACAGTAAAACAATGCTATGTATAAATTTGAAACGCAATGTTTTTTTTTTAAAAAATTGCGAAAAATTTTTTTTAGTTACTGCTTATGAAATATAAACTTGCGATGTATCCATGTTTTTCTGCTAATGACTATGCCAAATGGACAAAAATGATACTAATATTATTTTCTAGTTAATTATTCGGAAATGCGAATTACTATTAAACCCTTAGAAGCGAAACGCATATATGTGCGATTTTAAAGTGCCCAAAAATGGCGTCGCACATATATGTGCGATTTTTTTTATGCCGGATTGGCGG
>JAQFYM010003651.1:0-17900 GCA_034694785.1 Agrenia bidenticulata | reverse complement strand
TGTTTTATCGTTAATCATAATGTTCATAATGAAAACGCAATCTCACATTTATATGAAGTGTAAATTGAACTTAATATGCAAGCGCTCAGGTGGCCAGAGCTTAAGTTTTATATTCTAAAGATAACCAGAACATTTCAATATTTATACTTAGATCGATTTATGCAAATCTTAATTATATTTCATGTTTATTATTTTAAGTTTTTCCTCTACATTAATATCCAAATTGTTTTAAATCCATAATGTAAAAAAAAAGAATAGTATTTAATTTTCTTATATAATCTGGTTAATTTTCATCAGCTAAGATTCTTCACCTCGTTCTCCTCTTGCTACTTTAACTATATTTTAATTTTTCAAATTTATCTTTATTGTGCTCCATTTAAATTTAAGGGGCTCCAAAAAATAAAAATGGCTTCAAAGGAGCACAAATGCTGATGCCTGCCCTAGATTATAAGTAAGATGGAAACGAAATGCAGTTTATTTGAATAAGGGCAACAGCAAATAGTAAAAAAAGAAAAGTATACGTTTTTGCTTTTTGCTATGATTTGGATTTTTTTTTCATTTTAGAATTTGTGAAAGTGTGAAATTTATACATAAATAATTATAGGTAACATTTTTCGCATAAAATATTGTCAATATTAAGTTGTTTGTATAAAAAAAAAGATTATCATTTAATAAAAAAAACACGCCTAAAAATGCATTTTTTCCCCGGAATAAAATATAAACGATCGCACAACATAGCAGATTTTTCTGCGTTGTTGGTTTTCCGTAATACTAACTGTAAAAACTAGATATAAAAAAATCATGATTTGATACAAGCAAAAACTCCGTCTCTTTGTTATATAGCAAAAGGCCTTGTTTTGATCTTTTATAGAAAATTTTAAATCAACTTTTTGTTATTATACTTATTATTAGATAATCGACTACCTATGCGAAACCTGGTACTACTTATTTGAGCCCTATAATCAGGGCTTAAAAAGTAGAAAAGAATTGTAAACTCTTCGTATCTTTTAAATCTAATTTTACATTTTTAAGTAATTCTCTTTGTGGCCAAGTGTCTTGGGGTCAGTCAAAGAGGTATTTGGTATTAAAGTTGTTAGTTTCTTATAAGGCAAATTCTTATCTTTTTACAAACGGCATTTTGCATATATTAATAAAAGCCTTAAAGTGGACTTAGGATATTACAAACAAAAAACTTTGTCTCCTTTGTTGTTTGCGCTAAAAATTGCCTAAAAGGCACATCTGAAAGGCAGCATAACCCGAGTTTTAATTGTACAAAAATGATTATAAGATTAGGTGGACAGAAAAGTCATATCAGTGGTGGTTCTAGAAAACTAAAATAGCGTTTTAGACTATTTTCTATATACAGAAAAGGTTTTTAAATAAAGGTAGGTTTTAAAATATTAGAAGGTCTTAGTCAAAAGAGACCCGAGGCTCATCTAAAAATGGGATTTATTTAAAGTATCTTTATATAACTTCTTTTTTAGATAAATAGTTGTGATCGAAAAAATGAGAGATCGGCTAGGGTGTAGCCCGAACCCGACTCGACCCAAAAAATCAGGCCAAATGCCTGACCCGACACGATCCGAAACCCGAATATTTTTGCAAATGCCCGATTCGGTATATACTTTATTTCTTTAGTTTTAATGAGTAGATTTTTTAAACGCGTCAAAAAAAAACATGAGTTACAAAATCAAGTAAATTTATCTTTGCGTTGTTATTTTTGGATTTTAATTTGTTTACAAGTGTTTAAGCGTAAAATTTTTTTAATGTTTTGACAATAAATATAAAAATCTTTATGAAAATGCACAAAAACATAATTCGGACTTTTTACGAGTATTAAGACCTTGTTTCTTTATACTTGAATTTTAAAATTTTTCAAATTTTACAGTTGTAAGTTTTTATGCGCTTAAAAAAATATTTTAAAGTTTTTGTATGTCATCGGAGCCTTGCAATACTTTTATATACGAGAAAGGGCTGATATCAGAAATATTCGCTTTTGTGTTGTAATGTTTAGTAAAAACAACGTTTTCTAGGCAGAAGCGATAACATTTTATAAAGTTTATCTGTTTCCATTATATACCTTGTATTTTTTTATTTAAAAAAAAAGTTTTATTGTTTCTGTAAATTTTTAAACAGACACGACTTGTTTATAAAAAAGCTTCTGTTAAAATTTTTTGAAAATAAAGTTTTTATTAAGTTTTTTCTTTTATTTCAATTAGAAAGGTGAAGCCGGCCCAGATATAGTAAAATAACAGATAGCAACATTTACGTCCTTTTTATCATTTTTTGTTATTTATGAAACGATATCAACCCGACCCGACCTGAACCCGACCCGACCGGAAACCTGATATTTATAAAAAACCCAGACCGAGTTACATTCTAGGAGATCTGTAGTTGATTGGTAACTAAATAATATAATGTACATATTACGTATGACAGTAATTCAGCTTTCTGAGATTTTATGCTCTTATGCTATCCATTTTTACAAATAATATCCGGCCAGTTTTGTTTACAATTACTACTGATTAAAATCCTACGTTGTATCAACGATTTTTACATCATCTGTTTAATCGCATGTTTGAGTATTGTTTGTAAGTGCAAGTATATACCATTTTATAGTGTACTGTTTTGAATTCCGTAACTGCATATTCTTTTGATAATCTTATCTGATTTTAAAAACATCATTTATTATATATTTTAGGTCAGCTTATTTGTTTACAAATAGAAAGAAAGCATGCCTAACATTCTTCACATTATACATTCTCTGTTAAAAATACAGTAGTTTACGATCAATCCATCTCGCAAAAGAGTGGCGAAACCATTTACAGCATGTTAATATGCAACATTTTGTTTTAATAAACCATAGAAGTAAGAATTATGAAAATTTCTTATACTAGTAAAACGTTTTATATTTCGGTAATTTTTATTGTGAAAAGGAGATGAAAATTGGCATCCGATGATAGTTCTTTTAATGAAATTGCAACATTTGTAGTTGTAATTTTGTATATTTTGTAAGGTATGTTTTTATGGTTTTAAGTTTTTTTTAGATATATTTCGTCGAGCGTTTGTAACTTGTAATGCGGATTTTGAATTTTGCGGTTTTATATTTAAAAACAAAAATACGTACTTGCAAGTACGTATCGTTGCATTTGGTCATATGCAAAGATCGTAAAATATCAATATGCCCCGTTATTTAAGTACCTGTAATTTGTATTAAGACCAATTTTAGATTTCTGTTGGTTTACATGCCATTTTGAAGTCAGTGCTGTTACAAAAATGACAGTGATTTGCAAGATTAGTACCGTAAAATAAAATGTATCCTATTTACGTGATTACGCATAGTTTTTTCGCTCCCATACCTCGAAAAAATTCGATATTTACAAGTTAAGGCACAGTCTGTGTTCTCTTGAAGGTACATAAAATTGTCTTGATCTATTGATATTTTTTTACCGTGTGTTTTTTAAACGTATTTCATACCATGGGGTGTTTTTTGGTATAGTTATAATTCTGCTACAGACCGGATGCGTGGTCTTGCCTGATTTTGCGCCTCTACGCGTATTTGGTTATGATTTTATACTTTTGTGGTGTAAGGCGTATAGCGCAGTAGTCTGCTTATCGAAAACCGTCTTTCTAGTCTAGGTATTCAGGGTCTATGATCGGTAACAAATAGTAAATGCAAAATATACGGGTATGATCTTTAATCTAGATACTGTAAATGCTGGCATAATGCTTGCGATCTTATGCGTAAATTATATTGAGCATATTTGTTTGTCGTGATGTAGATATAACTCCTGTAAAATATGTAAAATCTTTTTTTTGCTAGTTTAGCTCAAATGGATACGCTGAAGCGTCTGTCGTAAAAATAATTTTTGGGCGCAAATCTGGCAGTAGAAAAACTGCGTTGCAAAAAATGTTTTTTGTATTTGTAAAAGCTTCTATAAAGTCCTGTTACAATTTTTCTATTTAATTTACTCTGGGTACTTTGCAGTAGTTTCTAAGCAGAATTGCGTGTAAAGAGATATTGAATATTTTTTCTGCTTTATAATACTAGCCGTTGCAATAATTGTAGACATGTGTTGTTTTTTATGAAGGCAATTTTTTTGGGCTTGAGAATTGCAGGATCACGACTGATTGCTGTATTTTGCATTCGATGAACTAGCAATTCTACAAGGTTTCTCGAAAACTTACATACAATAATTTTTTGTTTTACTATTTTGTGTGTATCAAGTTTTTGCAATTATTCTACATGCGTTTTGTGTTTAGCTGTAGATTCCATTAGAAAAAAATGATTTTGCTAGATATACAATGCCCGATATCAATTATGTGTTTCCTACTCTTTGCAAATATGCAGTTACAACGTTGCAGGCCCGATTTTACAGTTGACAGGACTTTCTCGTATATTTCAAAAACAATACATCTACATGTAGTGCCGTTCTTGGAACGTTTTTTTGTTTCTGAAACTATCTGATAAAATTCTATAAAAAAAATCTAGCACGTTAAATATTTTTGAAACATGTTATCTGTCAATCCTACAGCCTGCGCGTTTAATTCGGTTTGCATCTTATTTTTTTTTGCCCACCTGCTTTTTTCATCAATACAAATTCACGACTGTCCATTTTTATATTTAAATGTGCTACATCTGAATAAACTATCAATCTCCGAACCTTTGTCTTTGACTAAATAGTTTAATATTTTTGATTTTCTTAAAGCTGCTTTGTTTGCGTTTTGTATCTTTACAATTCGTTTTTGCTTTAAAGCGTGTGGTATCTTTCGTTACTATTACATGCTCGCTAATTTCATAAGTAAAAGGTTCTTGTATTTTGTCGACAACAAGCACGTCAATTTTATTACGTATTTTTGCAAAGTATGCATGTCGTAGTAAATGCAAAACGTCAATTATGTATGGCTATAGCAGTTAGCTATTCTCGTTTTTGTTGGTTTTTTATATATTGTCTTTCAGAAGTAATATCAAAATGCTATTAGCTATATCTTAACTGTAATCCAGGACATTTTTACATTTTTTGTTATATTAGCTTCCAGAACGTCATAAAAAAATTTTCGCGTGGCTTTATTGCGATGAAAGCGGCTCAAATAAAGTATGAGCAAGTGGTTACATTCCCTAGTCGTAAACTGTGTTAAAATAAAAGCATAACAAAAAAACTGATCCAGTATTTAACTCGTCTGGGTATATGATGTTGCTTATAATGATGAGAATATATATACAACAACACGCAAAGCGTATAGATAAAGTTTAATTTGCTTAGATTATTGTAGCAGTGTTTTTATTGTCAGTGTTTTCGCTTGTGTTTAAGACATGTAGTTGTTCTTTTTTTAAACATTCTTAGATTTTTACACTTTGATTTTAAATTTATTACAAAATAACAGTACTTGCATATTTTTATGCTATCAAAGTTTATGTTTAATCTGTTGGTGTTTTATAGATTTTTGTATTTTTATGTTGTGCTTTTTGCGTTAGTAGTAGTAGTCCTGAACTCTACAGTACAGTCTGTTTGTTCGAAAAATCCTGAACGTTGCTTTTTCGGTTATGGCAGGTGTTATATATATATTTATCGTGTAGTCCCAACTGACATATCATTCTATGCCGCCTTTGTATTTTTATATTTTAGCATTTTCCTGCAAGACAGCCAGACATCAATAAAAATTACAGCGTAGTCAATGTTTTATAAAGCAACTGTAATTATTAATCCAAAATTATTTTTAAGCTTGACACAGCCAATATCTTTACCATAATACTTAAGATCAGAACGGTATTACGTGCTAGGGCACATTTAGATGTTTATTAAAATCGGTTGCAAGTATAGCTACTATATTTTATAGATTCTTACGTTTATTGTGTTTTTGTAGCCATTTTATGCCAATAAATGTGCAAATTTACGCTAAAACTTTTCTTTTTAGCGGATTTTTTTTCAACAAAATGCTACAGTTTCTTTGCGTTTCGACACATGCATAACCATTTGCGTGTTCGTTGCACCATAAAGTTAGTAAAAGCTGTTTTATTAGTATCTAGATAGTTACGATACAGGCTATTTAAGTCGGTCGGAAAGTTACTTGTAATATGGATGTTTTTTTGTTTTTTAAAAAGATCCATAAACTGAAATTTGTAAAAAACCAAAAATTGAATCAGCCCTGTGCTATTACATGTAAAACTGTAATATCATTCGCCTGATCCCGTGGATATGTACTTTGTGTTTTACCTATAAGACCAACTAAAAATATTAACAAAAACGTAACATGTAATAATATATTGTGCAATTCGCATTTATAAACATAAATAATTACTGAAATTGTGTTTCTATCTAATTTTGTTTTTTATATATGTAAACAGTAATACTATAACAAAACAAAAAGTCGCACAAGTTCATGTTGGCACAAAACAAATAGTACGTTTTTACATATCAGTAGAAGTTACAAAAGAAATTGTATTTATCTATTGTCATGCCTTTGTTGCCAGATATAGTAGATACATTGACGGACCCGAAATACCGGTACGGATTGGTTCCTAATGAATCCGTCTAAGAGCGATCTAGCTTTTTAGACACAAGTTACATGCAAGTGCCCGAAAAGCATCTTTTTTGGGCCCTGTCGGTAGCGGATTAAGGATTGGCAAAAATGGCATTGCCTCTTAGGGCCCTGTTTCATTTTATGTTTTTAAAAAATCTTTTTGCATAAAATAAAATAGGTTTTATACTAAGATCATTAGTTTTTTAATTTTTTTTTTTATTCTACCATTGTATTTATAAATTGATAGTTTGTCGTTTACGAATTCTTTTAAAATTCAGGCCCCTTGAAAATTCGTCGTAGTCTTCCTCTGGGCCCCTTTAAAATATGAAAAAAATTTATATGGAGTAGGCAGTTATAGGAATACGTTAGGTTGGTGTAATTCTGCTCGTCGAAATTGCTGTAAAATCTTAGTTGAATCACCAGAAGAAAGAACATATAATAAATTTGGCCTATATGTGTTTTAATTGTACTAATTGCGGAAAAAAAATCTTAAGAGATAGAAAAATAATCGTAAGATTGCTAGGCAACAAGATTATAAACCATAGTTGTCAAGAATTTACGTATAAATAATAAAAAATTATATATTAAAATGGTAAAATTATATGCATTTTTAGTGAATATCCTTGTACAAAAACATAATTCCAAAATAATTTATTACAACTCTTTATTCTATTTGCCCTACAAATTTATACTATAATGTACGTAAAAAGCATTTTTATAAAATTTTGTATTTAATCAGCAAACGAATCCCCACAATTATTTGTAAAAAAAAATTGCATCTGCTACTGTACAAAAGTATAAAAAAATGCATTGTATACCTATTTTTTTGTGCCTTTCTTACCATAAAATAAACTGAAACAAGCGTAGATGAACAACCAATAAGCACGTTATTTTTTATGTTTTTAATGGCTTTTTAAAACAGATGTTTTTATTTCAAAGTAAATTTAAAAAATTATAGGCGCGTTTCTTTTCATTTAAGTATAACTGGTAAAGAAAAACGAATCGACAACCACTTTTTTGTTTTTTTCTGTCTAAAGCTTGCTTATTGCAAAAAGTGTTATCCTAAATTTATCATGTATTGGTATGCAAATCTCGCACTAAATCCCTAATTGTCAATTCGCTGAGTATAGATCTACATGGGAACAAATCTGCAAAATTTTGTTTTGCAATAGCTAAAAGCAATTTAACAAGTATCCATACTTTTTTCTAGGACAGTAAACATTAACTTTTTTACTTTACTTGTATTCAAATGAATCGAAAAAAAGCATTTAAGATTAGTAATAAATTGATTAAAGCGCCGTAAGTTTTTTAACTAATTAAGCTTTCTATAAAATAAAAAAACAAAAAAAAAATTCTAATACAGATGAAGAAAAATCGTCTCATTAAAAAACCTCGCAAATTTTTTGGAAATAATAATCGTCATTTTGCATTTTTAAGAATTAATAACTAAAAAAAAATCTATGCTTGTGCATAATTTTCTTTATTGCAAGATAGGCTTGCCACTGTGCTTGAATAACACCAAGATTGATACTTTTTTATTTGTCAAAAGAAATTAAGACAAATTCAAATGGTTTTGCTGGCCTCTTTGCGCATGTTCTTGGCCTATGCCTGCACAGTTTTTATTTTAATTTGCTTTTTAAAATTTCTGGTCTCAGCCAAATCGATAAAATCCTAAGCCCGGCATAAATACAGAATTTTTGTAAGATGTTTTTTCGAAATATAGTAGTTATAAAAATGCAGTTTTTTTGTATTTAATAACTTATCGGTTTTTTTTTTGGTCGTTCTTTTTTTATGTTTTGTATTTTCGAATAGATCTTTATCATTAAAAAATACTAGATTTTACGATATGCATTTTTTATAACAAAATATTTGTTTTGATCCTATGTTTACGTACGTCTAGTGCAAAAAAAAAGAAACAGTGGTATAATCACTATAGTTTTATTACAGCAAGCTTTTTTTGTGTGATTTCTGATACGCAAGATCCGGTTTTCTAATACTTTAATCATACTTGTATAATATAAGTAGTTAAACTTGTAAGTATAAGATGAAAAACATAAAGTTTGGCTTATAGAAAACCATTTATGCATATGATAAGAGTTATTTTTTTTGTTCCTCAAAAATTTTTAAAACTTGTAAAATGCGGTTATAGCCTATACTTAGCTGTGGTATTATACCTGCGCGGTATAATGTGTGGTTTATAACAGTATGTGTTTTTAGTAATATACATTTTTTTAATAATTACATTATTATTTTTTTTTCAATGCGTTTTAGAGTCTACACTATATCAAAACGTTTTTTGAAAAAGGGATGGCATTTAAGGAATAAAATCCAGAAAAATTTGCTTTTTTGCTGCAACTAACTGTGAGTAATACAAAAAAGTGTTTTCAACAAAATTAAATGAACTTTGAAAATATGCAATTTTATTACACAATGTACAGTTCCTAAGCAAGAAAAACATAATTATTATTTCCGTGCAATACAAAATAATAGATTAAATGTTTTTACACAGTCGTATTTTTTTTTTTAATGGTGCACTTTTAAAATACTAAAAATTCTACAAAGCTACAATTATAGACACATTAAGCAATAATTTTTGCTTTTTTGTAAATTCGATGTTTATGTTTGTTCAACAAAGCATAATAAATAGTTTTTGCATATAAATACACTGTAATGAAAATTTGTAAAACACAAAAAGACGTTTTAAATACCCAAAAAGTGATTACCGGCTTTTTAGACAGTTAAAACATAAAAAAAAAGTACTCGTTTGCGTATTTAAATCTATTTGAAAACACTTAAAAAATGTAAGATAGTTTTTATTGTATGGTATTAAGGTATTTTGTATGTCAAGGATTACAAATAAAAAAAGAAACGATTTATAAAACCGGTATGTTAAACTAATTTTTTACAAGTGTAAAAAATGGTTTTATGTTAGCATATTGTAAAAATTTCGTTTAATGCAAAAATTAAAAGGTTTGCTGTTTTTTTTATCAATTTGAATACATATAACTAAAAAATAATTTAAAACTTGTCACAAAAAAAATTAAACATCATAACAATTATAACAAAAAAAAACATAGAAAGTATAATCAAAGTTATCACTGCTATGTATGTAGGACCGCTCTTTAATTATAATTTTTTTTGCTGTAAATATAGATAGTATTTGTAAATCAAACCAGTTGTCAGATTATAAAATATTTTCTATGATAAATTTCCGTATTTATGTTTTTTTGTGCACAAAAACGTGCTATATGCACATACAAACACAAAAAAATAATGATATTTAGAACACAAAAGGCCATATTGGTAATGTTGGCCAAGAGTCACCTACAAAAATCATTTCCAATTAATATATCACTGTATTTAATTGCGTCTAAATAGTGGATAAAAACATATTTTTAGACAAACATGCATAGTAATATGCAGATGACATAAAATGAGTTTTTCGAGTACCAGCACATAGTAGTATCATTATAAAACACAACAAAACATACAACAAATGCCAATTATATGTACTCAAATAACGCTTAAATGTTTTTGTAAAATAAAAAAGAATATGACAAGTTCGTTGCACAAAAAAAAATATAATGGATATAGAGAACATTTTCAGGTGCACTATTAGAGCAAAACAGTCAATACGCATATTTTATGCTTTAACATAACTGTCTTCAGTAGTAATGAAACACACGAAGGCAGTTGTAGAGATGCAACGCAAAAGCCTTTTTTCAAATGTATATATAACTGTTTTTTTAGTTAATTTTCTTAAGATAAAAACAATAACTTATATTCAGCACTTTTTGCAAATGCAACTGACTTGCAAAAAAATTTGGTTTTCTACAACGGTTCATTTCGTTGGTTATAATTCGTTATAGTTAAGAGAAACTATTTTTTTATGTTGATTTTTTTCTATGTCAGCACTCACTATGTTTTGTTTTGTCTGAAAAATACATATACTAGATCGCAATACTTTTATAAACTGCCTTAGTATTTCAACATAATTATTTAGGTACAAAGTAAGCCATAACTTTTTTTTTTGCTCTTAGGTAGTGTAAATTATTTAGATGATATTTAAAGTCTGTTCAATATCAATTATAAGCTACAAAAAATTACCACGACGAAATAATTAGCAATCATTTACATTGGGTTTTTTTTTATATATTTTATATGCCATACATTTGACCTTATAAAGATTGCATAGAACATCCGGTAGTTTTTGATTATTGCGTGATTGTAGGTAAAAATATATGCATGTTGATACGCTACTTTTTGTTTTCCAAAATGCATGCGTAATCAATTCCTGCCTAAACATATAGTGTTTAAGGTTTTCTCGTCATAAATTATGTCTTGTTTTGCTGAAAATATAGACTTTGCAAAAAAAAGGTCACTCCTGCAAAAAGAATTATATTATATAGCCAGAAAAATTTTTGCGTTGGCTGGGAAAATGATCAGTTTGGCCGGAAAACCGCAGCCGGTATTTTTTGTTACTTTTAGTCTCTAGCTTCGGCCCCACCGGCATCTTTACTAGCTGAACACCGAAATTTTGTCAGGAGCACCGTAGCCTCTAAGATATGTAGTCACGACCTGCAAAAACATGCTTAACGCTAAGTTACAGCCAAAAGATAGACAGTGGGGCCTGAACACATTTCGGCGGAATTTTTGTTGATAAACGTTGTTTTTCATGCGTAAAATTAGCAAGAATAAAAAGATATTAAAAATGGCAATTATTACAAGCGTTGCGTTTCACCGTCAGTATACGCCATCGAAATTTGTTTGAGACTCCTTAGCTGCCAAGTCTTTATTTATTGCAAAGCTAATCAATTCTCAAATTTCTGTTTTGTATATTATTTTTACGGATGTGACACATTAAAATACAGATTGTTAGTTGTTAAGACTTTGCGCGTAAAACGATTACAAGACTTTTTAAAAACACACACAAAAACAAAAAAAGGTGTGTAAACTAGCGCAATTTATCACTATTTGGGTCTACATCTATTTCTGTATCCGCAAAAAAATGCAAAAAGAAGCAAAAGAAATGGGATTGGCACTAACTAAAAGCTAGTGACAGTGTTTTGTGTGTAGTTTAAGCGTACACATATACTGCTGGCAGCTTGCAGAACGCACAAAAAAAAAACATTAGTATTACGTGGACTTTTTTTAGCCTTTGATGTTTATTACACACATAAAAAATAACATATCTTACTTATAAAATATATAGGTTTTTTATACAAATCTAAATTACTTCTCATAGTATTGCAGTGTCACTTGAATAACTTTTGTATAAAAAATTTATATAAACACATTGTAAGGTGTTTTAAGTGTGCTGCCGCGTAAAGCCCTTAAAATATTGGCAAAGTTTGGCCATTTTATCCGCAGAGACGGCTTGGTACGGATTATCATGCATAGGCATATAATTGAAAAATGTAATAATCACCGATTCTTCTTTTTAATTCGGGCTTTAAGCTCAACCATAATCTCTGTATTGTCTGAATTTTATGCAACATTTATTTGTAGTTATAAGATTTCATTTTCGATAAATTTACATAAAATACAAATAAAGCACTGTATTTAGTTGATATTAGTCATTTTAACCTGTTTATACAATTTTTCTGCTGCTTTCTAATTATTTTGTAGTTACCTTCTCTCGGTGACCTTTGAAGAATAAATTAAAGGTCGAATTCCATAGTGAATTCAATTAAAGTATAACAAAATGCAGTGAAAAAGAATATATAGTGTTGTGATGTGGTAAGTTTTAGTACGGTTACATACGGACGGCTATATTTTGCTGATTTTTTTAACACAATTTTTTTTTTCTGGACTTGCGGATATTTTGAGGGCCCTACTACCGCTGTGATTTTACCGACAAAAAATTTGCAAGTAGTGTGTGCAAATCTGATGTTGCAAAGTACTTTTGAACAATAAACGTCAATAAGCACACATGTAAAATTTTGTTTGTGTATTTTGCGGCCTCTTGCTTTTAGATTTGTTTATACAGTATTTTTTGGTTTATATGTTTTTTTCTTATACGGTTAAACTATTTTTTTTACGGTATACAATTAAAAATGTCTAATAAAAATGATTGCCAAAAGAATTGGGCGTCACAAGATAGATGACTGTTGTAAGTTCTTAAGTTAAAATAGGGAAACGTTTTGATATTTAAATTTGTACAGACAATAAAGGACCTAATATACCAATAAACGTTTTTTTACTATAAAAATTACTTTTATGATTTGCACAGCTTATTGTAACTTTAAATATTTACAGTCAGGAATCCTAAAACAATAAACACGCCTTAAAAATTAAACCCAAAATTATTTTTTTATGCAGCGTAGCTGGCGTTACAAATCTGAATTTACGTGTTTCTAAGGAAGTATAAAACATAACACGTATTGTAAAAGACACTTGAGTTCGTGTCTGTCAGGTCTTTTGTGGTGAAGGTAACAGGATAAAAAAGGGTTAAACGTAACATAAAGATGTCTTAAATGTAAAAAAAACGCAACTTTTTTGTTTCTTTTAATGTTATTTGGAAAACTGCGCCATGAAATATTTTAAATATCTTCTATGAATAAAAGGTTGACGACTGACGACAAAACAACCGCAGATCGTAGATCGCACCAGATAACTGTGTACGCATTACATATAAAGAAGTGTATTGTTTTGTTTGCAGGAATTTCTGGAAAAAACTTAAGTAAAGTTACATTATATCTAAAAAACGTATAATTTGACTAAGACTTTTGGTACCTAACGCAATTACAAAATAAATGGCGCAAAAGA
The DNA here is from genome assembly GCA_034694785.1 of Agrenia bidenticulata. Classification (NCBI taxonomy): domain Eukaryota; kingdom Metazoa; phylum Arthropoda; class Collembola; order Entomobryomorpha; family Isotomidae; genus Agrenia; species Agrenia bidenticulata. The sequence goes on along the minus strand of JAQFYM010003651.1, from coordinate 4,610 downwards.
AACTTGCATTACGTGCATTGAAGTACAGATTAAAGTGGAAAAAAGCAGAGGGTATATTATTAGCAAGATTTAAAACCCTTTTTATTGCGTGTGAAAACGTATGTGTTTTACTTTGTACAAATACGACTGCTAGTGGATTTTAATAATATAATATGACAAATAAAGTTTTTAATTCTGTCCAAGTCAAGTTTTCTAATTTTATGTTTGTTAGTTTCAACCAAAACCTAAAACTTTTTGAATATCCAAATCAAGGAAAAAGTAAAAGCTATAAGTGTTGACAATATTTTTTTTTAAAACAAAAAAAAGCCGCAAATTGCGTACTGCTAGCAAGTGTCAAGAACCATTATTTTAAAGTATTATATTTTGATATATATACTTGTGTATCTAATTGATTCCCGTTTTGAGGTCTGTAAACGAGCATTGGCGTAGCATAGGACAACTTAAGAAGATGAACTTCAATGTTTTATACTATATATAAAATTATAAAATTTATAAAAACAACAGATCTAAGAATTCGAGTAATAAAAAAATTTTCTTTAGTTCATGTTTTTGTAAATTTTAGGGTTCTAATGAACGAAAAGTCATAATCTCAGCTCACATTTTTTTACACTAAAAAGGGCTAGAAAGCTACTTCTATCTCCATATACGCCACTGAAGCGTAAAACTATCTTACTAGCGCGCAAAATACATAAATACATTGGAACAGTCTACAAAAAAATTAATTTTCTATATACAGGCACAAATTTTGTGTTTGCTAAGATTGTGCGCAATATGTTGTTACTGGTTTTAGTAAACTACGTTTTTATAAAGTTTTTGGATACCGGTATCATGCCATTATATTTTATACTATAATAAAAAAAAATAGTATTATATATAAATCTACTTAAAAAAGTCGGAAGTTGACAAGTTTAGTTTTAGTATTATTATGATCTTCAGAAAACGCTTGTATTAACATTTTCTTTTTAAACGTGTATAAAGATTGTTTTATCTATATTTTCTAATTTATCTTAGTACTATTATGGTTTTTGGAGATTGTATGTTTTTTATTCGTTTTGCAAGTATCTTTTTAAAAAATGACATTAATCCGAAAGGCTATAAAATTTAAACCCTGGTCTAAGTGTAAATGGTATAGGACATACGTGACAAATCCTAATCTGAATATAATATGTCGATTTATAAGTTATAAGACGTACATTTAATACAAAAAAACGCGATATGTCTTTACCAATAACCGTCAAAAAATTTACAAACAAATATGGTAATTTTACATCAGCTTTTTTTCGGGTGTAGTTTTTGCGGTATGTAGTATAAGATCATATCTTACAATATTCTATTAATTCATCGTTCAAACTTACTTTATTTGGTGTAAACAATATTTCCACGTTAATCAGAATTGCTGGCATATGCCGAAAACCGCTTGTTTTGTATATTTTTTATAGTTGTGAATGATATGTGAAATTCCAAAATAACTTTATAAATATATCGTTAAGATTTTTCCTCATAACACCCCCTGTCTATTTTGTTTATTATATTAAAAGTTGTTTGTGTTTTTGCATATGCATTTTTTTTTTTCCATGCAAAAGAATTGCAAATACAAATTTGCGTGCTGTTTTATCGAACCGCTCCGTTTCATTATAACCAATTGCCCAAAAATTTTGCATACGCATAAAAATGTGTTTCTGTTAACAAAAAAGTTTCTTTATATATATCCAATGTGCAAAAATAGCACAACTGAAAATACAGCCTGCTTGTTTTGCATACGCAAACCATAAAACACGCCCTTTGTTTGCAATTTTTTTAACATCAAATCCACTATCAAATTGTAATTTTTACAGTTTCTTTTAAACCTGAACATCTAAAATTTTTGTTACAATTATATATTGTAAATATAACGCTTCAAGGTTTGCATCTATCTTTTTTGTGCAGCTATTGTTTCATTTTATACATTTTTTTTAAACGTATTAGGTCATCGTTAAAAAAATATAAAAGTTTGTATAGTAAAAAGCCGACAAAAGCGCAAAAAATGGGTCAAAATATTAATAAGCCCCGCAAAAAGGCATTAGTAAGTTTTTTGGGTTTAATCATCAACGCTGTCTTTGGTTTGGAATGTAATTTACACTTTTAATCTATATAAACTTTCTACAAGACAGAAAAACATATGTTAGACAAACCTATATTCAAATTTAAAAAAATGCAATCGGGTAATTAATTAATTACTAAATTTGGAATCTACAACCGGTTTTACAAAAATCAAATATTTGGATTTCCTAGTTCTACTGCCGTTCTTATACATGTAAGATTTATAAATTTATTTATCAGTATTAATAATAAAAAAAGTCTTTTAATTTTTTTATTTTTAGCAAAAAAATTTTTTTATCATTTCTCTGACTAAAAAATTTATAAAATTGCTTTTCCTTCTAATATACGAAACACCCGGAGTCTTTAGAGACACTGTTAGTGCGAAAATGACTGCTTATATATTTTTCAATTTGACATTTTTTTTTGAAAATGCCGACTTTTACTTGCGTAAAAAAAAATAAATATGTATATTTTTACAGCCTTTATTATGTATTAAATTGGTGTATTATATTAGCATACTATAATTTTTTTTCGTTATACAATAGCGTCATCCATATTTTGTATACGTAAATTAGACAGTACTTTGACATTATATTATCGAAAATACTAGACATACAGTTCTGGCACGCAAACGCCGCTAATCAGCACGTAAAAAATTTTATTGGTATCTTTTTAGTCATGCGAACAACACAATTGTCGTTTTTTTATGTTTAAACAAAAATAACAAAAATTTTTATTTTTTGTAATACACAAAATTTGTTTTTGTCTGGAAGTTATTTTGTCGATAAGTATCGGTTCGCAAACAAAATGCTATTAAAACAATTAATAAAAAAATTAGTTAAAAATCTTCGTTTACCGCATCATGCAAAGAATCCTGTGTGATATGTAAAGGTTACTATACAATAACTATATCTACTCTTTTAAAGCACAGATCTGCCGTGAAATTCTTCAAGTAGTTATACAATGTCAAAAAACACTATGATAATAAGTTTTGATACATATTATGCAACTCAAAATCAACGTCGTTACTAGTAAATTGTTTTCTGTGTTTTAAAAAGTGCAGCGGATACCCCTAGGTTTTGTTTAAAAATTTAATCGATGTGCCTTACTTTGTATTTGGTTTTTTTTTATGTTCTGTGATTTACAAGAATCAAAATATACTCGAACAAAGTTTTTATAAAGTAGAATAGTAGAATTTATGTAAAAAAAACATATTTTTGACAAGAAATATCGACTGAGCCATAATTTTTTTTATCTTTTGTTTTTATTTGCATAAAAGTAAGAATTAAAAGTATTTACATAGGCGCATATTATGTATAAAAGCAACGTTTTGTATGTATACGAGAAAATACTAACATATTCTGACACAGTGGCGTAGCCATAAATTTTTTGTGACAAAAGCTAATCGGAGTTTTTAAGAAAAATATGGGCTGAAAACTTGATTTATAATATAAAAAATCTTAATTATTTTTTTTTTAAATTTTTTATGTTAATTATTTTTTATTTTAGATTTTTTAGCAAAAAAATCACTGCACAAAAATATCTCCCCCTTAAATTCAGGCGCAGTTTTTTACATGAGGGGCTTGAGCTCCCTACCCCCCCCCTTCCTATGCCATTGTTCTGACACAGTAATTAAAACATTTTGACTGCATTTACTTCGCTATCGTTTGCAATAAAAAAAACTACAAAAAAAACGTAAAAAAGATATACTAAAAAGTAGAACTATAAGGCGAAAGGCATCTATATAAAATAGCAGAGTGTTTTCGATAAACTTTTTTATTGCAAAACGTTATAGGTGGGACTAAGGTAGACGCAAGTATAAATTTATTAAGTCTTTCATAAAAAGCCCTTAGCATTTTCGTGCAGGCGTACAAATTAGCTATGCAAGACCCGATAGTAAGATAAAACTGAATAAGTCTACACCAAACCGTAATTAAATTTCTTTGACTAATACAAACTAATGGGTTCAAATACTTTGCTATTTTTGGCTTTTTTTTTGCTTTTTTAGCGGTTTTTTTGTAGTTTTTTATATAAATGACAGTTATGGGTTGCAAATTTATGTAATACGCAATTTTTATCAGTGTTTTGGTATAATGTGTAGTTTATGAGTTAAAAAATTTATTTCCACCAATCAAATGACTTATTTGTGTCTGATGTTTCTAGATGAAGTGTTTACAGGGCGGTCTACTGTAATTCGTGCGCGTATATTTATGATAGTACACAAAAAAATTACATGTATGGTTAGTCATATAAAAAAAACATACTGTGCAATGATGCTACGTCATCGTCTTATATAAAAGTTTTTAAATCTTTTGATTCGTCAAATACCACCTTTTAGAACGTACTTCAAATGCCATTCAGATATACAAATTAGGTTAGAAAACGAACTTAAGGCAACAAAAATACAAATGTTGCGGTTCTGGGATAAAATAACCGTAATAAAACAAAAAATGTTCGTAATGCTATTTTGTATGCTTATACTAGGTTTTTTGATTTGTATATATAACGACATTTTTGTGTTGCAAAAGAAG
>JAQFYM010003650.1:0-17902 GCA_034694785.1 Agrenia bidenticulata | reverse complement strand
ACGAGGTAAATTTAAAAACCCCTTCATACTACAGAGAATTGGTTTTAAAATGATTTCTTATTACCACGGCGAGTATATTATCAAAATCAGTGTAGTTCTATTTTTTGTCCTCAAATAATTCACAACCTTTTGTAAATAGAAATACTTAGGCTGAGGCTGAAAGTAAGAGTGTATCATTTTTTTGCACGAACATTTTTTTATTATTTTCTTTTAACTGCTTCAACAAGTTTCTTATATTATGGATGACATGATACCAACAATTAATTCTCTTTAAAATTGTTTTCCTTTCCTCGGCTAAAAGTGTTAGGGATGGGGCTGCATCTATGATAAAAATACTAGCTGAAATTCCATTTTTGCCGTTTTTGATATATTATATATATGATCAGTACACTACTTGTACGAAAATAAATGATTCATTTTGTAATTTTAAAATTGCAAAAAAAAAACGATTTGTTATTATCAATATATCCATACACTCCAATCGGTAAATGTTTATGTAATAATTTACAGGTACTGTCTATGCAAAAATTATTTCTCTAGTCACGTTTAGCAAAAACCGCATCGATGTTAATAAATTACGTGGAAAAGACCCAGTAATTTGAATTTTACAACGCAATCTTTATTTTCAGCTTTCCATCCTGCCAAAAATTCTTCAAGTTCCTGTGAAGACACATGGCTTTTGTTATTTGCATTGTTATATTGCCAACAAATATGTGTTATAATTACTCAATGTATATAATATTTATTCTAGCGAGTTTTATTTTTATTTAGTATGATCTTTTTACACCAGCTTAATATATTTTGAGCACTTCATCTGTCAGCACACTTCTTTCTGTCACTAAATTAATACAACAATAGTTTTTTTTTACGGTTATTTTATGGCATATTTCACTTATATTTGTTTTAGATACAATTTTCAGTGTGGAAATACATTTATCTGTTTTTCTATTAATACATTCGTACCACTTAGAATTGTGATTCTTAGCTTTATTTTAGGACTTTAAACGCCATGTATATGAATCAAAATGTTTTACTGTAAAATCTGCGTGTCATGTCTCTTTATATACACATTTATCAGTTCACGTTTAATATGATACCATATATAAACCTTCATATTCTATTTTTCATTATCATTTTGTATATTATACGTATTATTATAGTCATATTTAGTACTTATATGTTGACATTTTACATTATTATTGTGATCTCAGTATATTGTATAAGTTTATTATTGTGATTAAATGTTTCATTTTTGCGCTATCTATTGCGTAAACATCATATCTACTATTATAAGGCACATGTCGTTTTTGGTTATACTCCACTGGTTGCATATCTTCTGGTGCCTCGGGGTACTTTTGCACTAACTGATTATTTGTTTTTTGTGTTGACATATTGCCGTTTATTTTTAGATCTTGTTCTACAAACATCTTCATAAGTATATGGTTTATATTTATCTTTATTTTGCTTTGTTTTTACGATAACATAGTTGTTCATCAGTCAAAAAAGATATGTGGGGGCTCTGTTGTTTGTTCATATCTCTACTACATATATACTATCGTTCATTATTATTTTTTACGGTTATGTTCGTTACCTCTTATAAGTTGTACAGTATTAGGTTTACTGTGCGTTTCAGTTAGATCTATATATGAATACAATGTTAATATTTGATGTCTCATCTGTTATATCTAGGGATGGGCTTCAAACATATTTGTAGGAATGTACGTCAACATTATTACAGCGAGTTAGATTTTTATAAGTGCCCTCATATAGCCTCTGCACTGATTTTTCTTTGGCTGCTTTGCTTACTTTTCTTTTACAAAATCCCTATTTTAAAATATTTAATTCTTCTTCATTTCGTGTTATTACATTCTTGGCGTGGTTTCGATACCCGTTTTCATTTCTCATTTAATCGTTCCATTGATATGTATTTTCGTATTTCATTTTATTGAAAAAATCAAATTATATTATTAGCAGGTGTAGGTGCCCTGTTTTTTTTGTTATTTGATACAAATTGTATTTGGCATGGAACTGAATTGTGATTTCTATATTTTGCTTGCTCACGAACGCTCCCCATAAAAATTTCCTTGGCTTGTTCGTGTGAATTTTTAATGCTATTCGTGCCACTCTTCAATCTGGTTTTATTTCACTTTTATCACAGCATTTTGAGTTTACTCTTCATCATCTTTATATATGACTGTAAAAGGTGCAGGCCTCTTGTCTTAAAACACGTGCTCTCTACAATGTGGAATTTCTTACATTTTGATATTATTTTCACTTTTATAAGATTTACTGGTCATTGTTAATGTTTTAAAAGGCGCCCTCGGGCCTAGATTGTTAATCTGGTTGGTTTCACGCTTCTAATTTTGTGACGTTTGGTAGAGTCAGTAAATACTCTTCACTTGAATGCAGCCGACTCTCTTCTTGTATTTGATTGCATTTCTTATATGTATATCGGGTCTTCTTTGTTGGGAGATTATTGTTGGTTTGCTTTCTTTTCATTCTTGATGTATACACAAATGATTATTTAAATAAATCAAAAAGCTGTATATTTCATTCTTCTTATTTATCATAAATTAAATAAATTTATATTTTTAATTTAACAATATTAAAAATCATCTATCTTATTTTGTATTTTCATTCTTGAATCGATTTATTTTTATCGATTTATTATTTTGCATTTTATTTTGTTAATTATTTTGTTAATTAATTTATTATTTTTTTTAATATATTTTTCTGGGATTATGCAGATTTGTATTATTTTTTAGTAGTTTTATTTGTTTCTGGGTTTTTGAAATATTTTCTGGGATTGTTATCCCTATCTGTATATTCATCTGGGATTGAGATATATTTTCTGGGAAAAAAAAATTGTTTCTGGGATTTTGAGATATTTTCTGGGATAAAAAAAATAAAGCCCAAATACATATGAAGTTCCAAGGAAAAAAAAATATATTCTTCAACCCTCTTTTTCGACCGGAATACATTTGTTTTCTATTTAAAAATGAAGAAAGTTAGACGGAAATAATACAAAAACACATAATTACTCTACAGACTACAACATCTAAACAAACATTCTTTTGTGTTCTTATTCTGTTCTGTTTGTACGGAAATTGTATATGATGCTTTATGCTGGAAACTATACACGCATATGCATACTTTTTATACAGATTCTGTATTTATTATATATGTATTGTTGTATTTTATGATAAATTCTATTAAATCATCATACTTTTTTTTGTAATTTTTGACAATTTTGCACCCATATCATACACACATATGGGATTTTAAATAAATTATATCTTCGAACATACACATGTATGTGATTTTATGACAACTTTGGCCGTGGATTTTACCCATATATAAGATTTTAGACGGATTATGATATTCATCATTAACATAAATAAAATTTTCTGTCGTTTTTGACTTTTTTTAATTCACTCATACATGTGTAATTTTGCTAGAAAAACAAGTCCCATATCATTACACATATATGTGTAATTTCAGGAAATTGGTTATCAGGACATGTCACATATATGTGTAAAGTCAAAAAATTTAAGCTCGGGTCACTTAACATATGTGTAATTTCTAAATTTTTGGTCTCGGGTCATTGAACATATATGTTTATGTTAAATATTTTTGGTCTCGAGTCATTACACATATATTTGTAATGAAGTTTTAAAGGGTTAAACAGACTTTAAATTTACAGATTACTGCCTTATTATAGAAATTGTATGATATAAGAAAAAGAAAAAACAGCAGCAAAATAAAACATGATTTACCTTAAAATGAAATTTCAAAAGCCCTAAATACCTGGCTATTCGGAAAATTGCTTCGACGTTCAGTCCGTAACTCAGTTTTTTGGGAGCTTTTACAACCCTGGTTTTTTTTTGCCTTTTGTTTGCGATTGAAAATATATTCTACTTTTTTTTTTGCCTTATTTGGTACTTTTTGAGTTTGTTCTTGTAAAAACACATGTAATTTTTGTAAATAAAAAATTTCGTAATATAGTTAATATGCTTTTAGCATTGTATTTTTATCAAACAATTTTTGTCTTTTCTAAAGCTTTTAACAGTTTAGTATTGTATCAGAATACAGGTCATAAGTCAAAAATACTTCAAAATTTTTTAAAAAACTAGATAAAAAAAATAATATTGAATTTTTTACTAGATGCAATATAAATTGTAGAATCTAATTTACGCAAAAAAAAAAAACTGCGCCAGGGGCCTCAAAATCCAAGATCCGCCTCTGATCAAAAGTTATATTGGCGAGTTCATTTTTTTTTTCGCATAAAATTTTTTTATTGTAGAACTTTAGCCCCTTAATCGTAATTTCCATATAGAAAAGTGTCTCCGACTCTTCTGTTTTATGCTTAAAAATGTAACGACATAATATTTATTTTAATAAGAAGGCATTAAAGTTTTCTTTTACATTTATTATCTTTAGCTTAAAATATCTTACTTGCCTCTTTAATGCTTTTACTATTTATTTTGTTTCTTTGTGGGGTTTGTTGTTTTTTGATTATATTACTAGCGGTTCCTTATAATATGAGCATTATAATGTGACTATAATATACCAACTGATTGTAATATTTCCATAATTACTCAGGGGAATGATATCTATGCAGCAAATCATCATATGTTACCATATCGTATATTGCCGTTTGCGGAAAAGACTTTTCCATATTTTTATATATTTCTTAGCAATCAATATTCAAAATTATTACTTTTTTATGTGCAAAATTGACGCAAGACATAAATTTTGTAATATTTACTATTTTTTATTATTGCATTTGATTAGTTATAGTTTTATTCAATTAAATACTCCAGTATATAATTTAACTATTTATAACGTATATACTATGATGTACATCGACCGAATTATTGCATAATTAATAGGCTATTGATTGGAGCAATAAAAAAGATATGACGGGTTGAGTTGGATCCTATTCGGAATTGTTAATACAACTTTTTTTTTTAAAAAAGGTTGACTTTAAAATTTTTTTTAGTGCAAAAAGAACTTCTTGCAACATTACTAACAATTAACTATGAAACGCCAAGCAAAGCAAAGAAATTATATATTTACAATTTTACGAGTTATTTTATTGTTTATTAGCCTGTAAAATTTCCCTATAGGGGCGGTTAATAAATAATATTTTTTTTATTAATATACATAGAAAAACTATGTTTATATTATATATACGTCTATTTTTTTACCGTATATACATAAAAAAATACCTATTAAGCATATTTTTTATTTTTTAACAGTGTGCTATGTCTAAAGTCTAAAATTTTAAAATTTTACATTTTATAAGAGTAATAAACAACATCACATATGCAAACTAGATATGGCAATTCATTAGTGTAGTTGTGCTGTTTTAGTTACATCTAGCTATGTTAATCGACTCTAATTAATATACAGATGACAAGTTGAAGGTCTATATTTCTAGGATGAAATGTGCATGTGTAGTTTATTTACGTTCCCTACGTAAAAAACAGTGTACTAAGTTGAGTTCTGTAGAAATGCATGCTACTTTTTTATACTTTACATCTTATTACTACCAAAAAAATGGTTTTTTGTATATAATAAATAAGAATTGAAAAAAAAAATATTATCAAAAAATATAAAAAAAATACGAAAGAGCTATTACAATGGCATGTGAATACAATTTTTCTCTATATGTTTGACCTTTTATTGCCGAAACAGTAACTTAAAAAGTGTATAGTTTAAAATCATCAATAGCCAGGCGCCTCTTGCAAACCCCTGAAAATTAAAACAGGATAGAGCCTTATTTGTAAAAAAAGGGTTTTAAATACGATTTATGCCCAAAAAGCTAAACTTTTTTTACGAGATTTTTTGCAAAAAAATTTTTTATGAATTTTGCTGTATAAAATCTTGTTAAAATGCGTGACACTTTTTTTGACAACTATTAAGCATTTTTATTGTATTTGGATCGCCTCGTATGGCTCTGCATGACAACGCTTTTGGTGTTCGCATTTTATATTTATGCAGATGTGCAAAGAATTTATATGCAATGAGCATAAAGTTAAATGCAAGTAATTTATATTAAAACTATTTCTAATATAAATTCCCATTGTAAACAAAAAAAACTATCAAGTAATAAAAAGCTTTTAAAGTGATTCAAAATCATAAAACGTCAGAGAGAAGAAAGCAGTGGGAAATAGTGCACATATCCCCAATCTTGTAATATTTTCTACGCATGATTTAAGAATATAAGAAATGGTGCCCACCTTGGATTATACAAAAAAACTCACAAAAAACAGTGCAAAATTACGAATAAAGGTTCTACTATTACCAAACAAATAACTATTGTTCAAGTGCTGTTTTCTTTGTTATCCACTTGCATAAAAACCTGCTGATTCTATTCAAAAAATTATAAGTTTCTGAAAATTAATAAAAATAATTGCTGAAATAACAGAGAAATGCTTTTGTGCATGAAAATCAAAATTTACTATGTATTAAAATACATGCATAGTGCGTAAAAGCGTAGGTCTATTGGAAACTACTTTAAATCTGAAAAAACAAAAGAAGAAAAAAAACATTTATATATATGGGGTTTTCTATTGTTTTATAGATGTATATGATTTTGATAGACTATATACACTTTACTTGCGAGTTTATGCAAAAACCGGTACCTTGAAAAAGATATTATAAACAACATATTTTTGTTTTTTTAACCAAATTGACACGTAAAGTGCTACAAATGGGAGTTTGTTTTTTATGCGAACAGTAAAATTATACACTGTAAAAGAATTTTACTTTGCTTTTTCTCGAAAATAATTTTGTTTTGTTATAATAAAAATTATACACGATTACAAGTATTTGCAAATAAAAAAAAAAAAATTCGGTTTTTTTTGTAAAAAAATATGTTCAATATTTTTTAGTTAATATTTAATCTATTTCTTTAATAATTACATAATTAAAGAACAATGAAGGCTTATAGAAGTTAGAATACACCATGTCTATAAATGGGAATATTTAAGCAGCCAAGTTTTTGCCTGTAGCCTGTTTATGGGTACGCACATCTTTTAACATTTCTAAACAGAAAAAAAATATTTTACCTTTTGCGCAAATATTGTGTGTTCTTGTTGTCGGCATTTTATATTAATTATATTAAATTTACACATTCACACGAACTTTGTGTACAGATTATATGGCAATTGACTTTTTAAAAAACTATAATTCACAAATGTTATGATAACATAATAAATATAGATTTATTAGTTACATTTTATATAGGTATTTACTTTGCAATATTCTAACCATCTTTTCTAGTTGGTTTATTTATGCTTTTTGCAAAAAATCAATGTTACAAAAAAAAAAGAATCTAAAAAATATTTTGTTGAAAAAGCAAAAAGTTTTTTTGATATTGATCAAGTTAAAAAATTTACTTTATCAGAATAATTTTAAAAATTTAAAAACAGCAAACACAGTTTTTTAGTTACAATTACTTGTTTTTTTATTGTATTAAACACGTAGCCGTAGATAATATAATATAGACAGACAAACAATTAGTTGAAATAAATGTAGGAAAATTGTTTCTTATATAAAAGTAATTGTAAAAAAAATATTACGTACGTAACAAGCAGGCATTCAAACTATTTTTATTACAATACAGCGTCTACGCAATTTTTTTCAATGTACTTTACTACAAAAAAAATATACATGTCACTTTTACGGGATACGTTACTTCGTGAAATGTACTTTTATATAATTATTTATATTTTCAAAAACAAAACAATTGCGTCAAGTTTTGTTACATTTTTAAATATTTAATATTAGCAAAAAAAATTATGCTTTTAAACAACAATTATTTTTTTAAATTTTATTTTAAACGCAAAGGAATTTGGTTGGTCGTATGCACAGGCTTACTTTAATAATAAATCTCTATATTGTTGTTTGCCAAAGTATTTATGTCAAAGGGGGATAGTTGCTATCTTATATTTGTTATAATGATAGATTAAATGAGTAATTAATTCAAACTGTATAAGATACATGTTCACTGTATTTATGGTTTTTATTTTTTTTATAAGTAAAAAAAAGAAGTGCGCAACAATTGTATTTTTATTGACACACATTTCATCACTAGCTTTTTATACTAAAAATCAGAGGGTAATAATTTATTGTGTCCGCGCACTCCTTGGGAGGCCAAAAAAATTTAAAAGCCCTTTCATAAAAAACCAAATAACAATATTTATAAAAAAAGTTTTTGTTTTGTTTACCCCGGTGTTCTGTCGTGATTTGTGCCCCGTTGTAATTTGTGACCTCTTTTGTAAAATGTGACCGCACAAAAAATGTTTATAAATACAAATTTAACATGAATAAACATTTTTTTTTAGCAAAAATATAGTTTATATAATTTTTTTTGTTATTATATGTTTATCAAAAACTATTTTGCCGCTAAAAGACAAAATTTCTTTTATAACGAAAAATAAACCATACATACAAGTAAAAATGCAGTAAAACACAATATATAAATTAAAGTGAATAAAACTAAGAGATGAGTTTTTTGACATAATAAAAATGACAAGTCGGATGATTACTACTAAATAAAAAAAAAGTCTGAAATATTATACCGAAATAAAAAATTGGCTTAAAATCAGCAAGTGAAATAAAATGAAATATTTTTTTGTAGAAGCTCGAGGTCACAAATTTTATCACTTGGTCACTATCCACAACTGTTGTAGATTGTGACCCGATACAAACAATTTAAGCATGTTTGTATTATACGACAAATTGTAGTGCATTAGTGTAGACTTTTATAGAAAATATATATATTCGATTTTTTTCATTGATTTAGAATTGTACAGCAAAAATTCTACTTTCTAATATTCTGTAAATAAATTATGCAGTTATATATAAATAGAACTTTTTATAGATAAAAATGCTAAGATGAACGAAATTGCAATTTATAATATTTACAAGATAACTAGCATATAATCCATTTGACAATTAGGCATCCCTGTTTTTGGAGCATTTTTTTTACGTTATGAAGTTCCCATATAAATTTGGGGGCTTATTAAGTTTAGGGAAACCCTTTAGAACTTGGAGCATAATTCTCGCCCCTAAAGAGCAAGATCGTAAAAATTATGCTCCAAATTTTAAAGGGTTCCCTAAACTGAATAAGCCCGAAATTTATATGGGGGCTTCAAACTTCATAGGGGGCTCTAAAAGTAGAGGTACCGACAATTAGATCTATGCGTTATATTTTTCTGATTAAACTAATTTTAAAGAGATCTTTAAAAATAAACATTTACTGCCTCCTAGTTAAAATGAAACTTCATATGTAGCAAAGAAATGCTGTAAAAAATATAAAAGCATATAAAGTACCATTTATTGGCTAATAATAAAAAATATATAAATATATCTTGTATATCTTTATATAAACATATAAACACGATAAATCAGTAGAACTGTTAATTTCAGATACATATTAGTATTTTTGCGTTTGATATAATATATATTGCCTCATACTACTTCGCGAAACACAAAGTAAAAATTTTTAATGTATTGAAAGAGCAAAAACTTCATAATAAGAAGTATCCTCAATCAGATAATTTACAAAGTAGTTAATATTTTTATATCAAGAGATAATAATGAAACATTCCTTTTAAACTATTTGCGGTAAAATGAACGTACCCGTCGTGGCCTTTAATCATATTTTTGCATATTGATGTTAATACGTATCATTAAATAATTTACCGTATAAAAAATGACACAAAAAAATTAAATTTTAAAAAGGTTAACACTTATGCGGCCTATAGAAATTTCCAAATCAAATGGTTAAACCGTTTAGATTTAGTAATATTCAAAAAATAAGCAAAGCAAGTGCATATAACTAATAAGTATGCATATTTGCAAATAAATTATACATTTATACTAGTTTAAGCAATTTTAGTCTAAAAATACAAACAACCATTTTTATAAAACATGAAATAGGATTTATGTTGAAGATTATCCTGATAATGGTTTTTTGTACTATTTTTGCGCTATAAAAATAAAAAAATGTATTGTTTGTCAATATATAGATTGCTTCACGATTTATTTCAGCATTAAAATATTAAATTAAGATATTTTAAAATTAAAAAATAAAAATCACGTAAAATTAGATAATAGAACATATTTATAAATATATGAAATATTTTATATAAAATAAATACGTTCGTAAGTCTTTTAAAAAAAGAAAATTGTATTACAACATATTTTTATGTTATTTCACGCCTACAAATCTATTTATATCACCGTAAAAATATAACATATTTACCGCCAAAAAAAAAAAAAAATCTTTGAGATATACAAAACAGGTAAAATTGCATTTATACCTCAGTATAGACGTCCATAGTTTTTTTTTAGTTTTTAATGCAAATAAAATTTCTATATCGTGTTGAAAAATTTAGTCGTTATAAAATAAGAATATTGCACAGTTTTAGCCGCAATTTTTCATCTAAACATTATAAATAAATATCGGTTTTATTATTGATTTTTTTGTTTATAATATTATGTATGACATATGACCAATTTTCTAGTATTGTTACGTCGTTTATAATTTGAATATTTTAACTAGTATAAAAATGATATATTTTTAAAATATAAAAAATACAATACAAATCAAAAAATAAATAAATAAATCGATTTTTTGCTATACAATGTGCTTTAAATATTTAATTATCTGTAAAATGATTTGCGTTTGCAGTAAGTGTGTTTAGTCATTGTCATAAGTACTTACTTATTTGATTAATACAATCAGTTTACTACCTAGTGGTCTAACAAAATGACGTGCCATGAACACATGGGTTCTTTTATTTACTACACAGATTCCATTCTTTCATTTTGAATGTAATATTACTGACTAAATTTTTTAAAAGTTGAATATTAGAGAATTTTTATTTTTAGAATATGTATTTTTTTGTTTTTTATCGAATTTTATATTAACAAAAAAGCACATCAATTTACTCGTTTTTACATAGGAAATAATACATGCATTTTTAATATAATGAAACTATAGATTAATAGCGTTTGTTCTAGTCTTAAAGTTTATAAAAGCTTTTTATTTATATCTAAAAATGTACATTTTTGTCTTTCGTTGTTCTTTTGCGTTTTTCTAATGGATTTCACGCATACATTAACCTTAAAAAGCTATATATGTAGTTTTAGTAACATACTGCATGATATTTACAGCCTCATATTAAAAAGCATTTTGAAATATTAATATATATTATACCCATACAAAACTTATGTAAAAGTTTTGAGTGATAACTACAATAAAAATGCATAGTTGCAACGTGATGATGGCGTTTTTTGACTTCGAATAAAAATAAGTAAAAATGCTTACTTTTACAAAGATTTCATTTTTTTATATAGTAGTAATTCTATTTTTTATACTCTTAAGTAGTAAAAATAATGTAATTTTAGTTATAATGAAACATTATAAGATTTTTTTTATTTGAGTTATGGTTTATATATTAAAATTAGACGCAAATACATTACTTATTAACTTTTGCTCATATTTTTTTAAGAAAAAAAAATTGTATAGAACCGATAAGACCCTATACTTTTGCATTCATAAAACAATTAGCAAACAGAAAAAAAACTGTTTACAAATGATAAATGCATATTATAAAATAAAAATATAAAAAAAACAAAGTAGCTTCATGATAAACATATTTGCGGTTTTTTTTTTACAAAATACAAATTTAGTAAACTATTTATGTTCATTTGATCATTGAAAATAGTATGGTTTTTTTTTGCATTTAGCATACAAAAAAACTGTCAATGGAAACTTCTTGAGACGTATATCACGCAAATTATTTCTTGAATAAGTCGTTGCAATATTGTATGGGAAGCGGGCAGAAGATCCATCTTTTTTTTTCTTTATGGTCTCTTTGGTCGGATATAGCCCTGATATTGACATCGTAAGATTGTTTCAAGCAATATATATAGCCAGAAGTAACTGATTTGCGTTTAATTCGTTGAATTATGCTCATTTATTTGCCTTTGTTGTTTTTAAATGTGTTTTTATGTACTAATATACATAGTATTTATACAAATTGATCTTTTATAACATACCTCAAGTCAAACCTTTTGTGATTCAGACCTCGATTAAGTCAAACTCGCGTACCTGGCTGATTTATATACATTTTTTATAAAACGTTATGTTACACAAAACAAACAGGGAAGAAAACAAAAAATTGTAAAATAAAGGCATAAAATATTTAAATCTATTTTATTTCTGTATATATGCATAATTAAATGCTTTTTTTACTGTGGGTGTATCTTTTTATCTGGCATTAAAGCGTCAAGATTGAAATATTACTGCACTATACAATTTTTTTTATTATTAAAAAAAAGCCGCGTAAATAAACAAACAGCAGTTGAGATACGTTTGAAAGTTTAAAATATAAATACAATATTCTTATCATGTAAAAAGCCGTAATAAAACTGTAAAAAATAGTTAAAGTTTTTTTTATAATCAAGCCATGATGTGAGTAATCTGTAGACTTTTACATTTTTTATATTTTACATTAAAAACCCTTTAATAATTCGGTAATTTAAATATCTGGCAAAAAACAGAATTTTTAGCCCCAGAATACCAGAAAGTATATTTTTACTGTTTTTTTGTTTTTTTAAATACATAATTATAACATTAATATTGCTGCTTTTATAATAAAAATGTAATATTTATATTTTAAAAGCATCCAAATGTATAAAATTTTTCGTTCGAATGTTTTTTTGCTTTTAAAAATATCAATGAAAATATTACGGCTATAATTATTGTGTAATACATACAAATTTATTGTCAGGATTTTTATTTTATCGGTCCTGTCACATCCAGCAAAGTAAAATATTGTAAATTTACAACAGGAAATTTATTTGTGGGCGCTTCACATACATATAATTTTATACTCGAACAAATATTGTTTTTTTACGTGATTTTTTGTGAATTACAAATTATAAATTATTTTTGCTTCAGTAATACTTTAGTAATCACTAGCCCCGTATTTTAGTGTATGTTTTCATGTTTCAGTCATATTGCTTTTATATTTTTATCTTTTTTCAAAAATCTACATTTACAGTTTTTTTTATTAATGTAATTCAGTAGCAAGATATGCAAAAAATACCAATCGATTTCATGCCCGTAAAAAATATATAGCATGTCGATATATGCGGGTTCTTTAATTGCTTCGGAGTCACTGTATATAATTGCTTTAAACCCTTATTCCACGGTCGAGCTTTTTTTGCGCACATGTGCGCAAAAACTAGAGAATAATTTTAGGCAAAACAAAAAACAAAAAATGTATTTCCCAAAATAGTTGTCACAACTATATAAAAATAAATTCCACGAATAATAATTAAATCTATCATCCTCTAAAAAAAAAGCAGAAATTATGCCCAAAATTTAAAGTTATAGACTTTGAATGCGCATGAAATTTGTTTTTGAATATAATCTAGACGTCAAAATTATTAATAATATACACAACCCATTCCTACCTTTAACCCAAACCCTAAACAAACCCCTAACCCTAACCTAACTCCTAACCCAAACCCATACTAAAAACCAAAACAAAACTAAAAACCAATACCTCCCCGATCCTCCTTTAACTAACTTTAGTATACCCCGATAATATGCAATTTACAATATGTATTATTACCCGCATAGAGTGTAAATCTGTATGATGATTGTCTTTTAAATATGTAGAATATGTCATAGAACATATTTTATATTTGGAAGTGCATTACTGGTCTTTTTACATTGTTCCCATGCACATCTAGCTTATAAAATAGTATAATATATCGTAATCATTGGTTATTTTTTATTTTTTGATACTTATACCGTTTTTTTTTGTTCTACTTGTTGATGTCATTTTTGTTATGCATAATATATACATTAATTTTGCGCACATGTGCGCATAAAAAGCTTAACAAAAAAATTAATATGTATAGAAATAATAATAAAATAGGTAGAGCAGCTTGTAACAGAAAGTATTGATAACAGATAAAATTTTTTTGCTAAGTCTAGATGCTAACCTTAAAAATCGCACGGTTATCATCAATGCAATAATAAAATTTTTTAGTTTAAGTACTAACGTTACCGTGCTTTTAAGCAGATTTATAATATATCCCTTTTTCTAAAACACATGATTTTTTTTTTGATCCATGTTATATTTGGAATGTTTTTTCTAATTTTTCTATACTATCTATGAAAACGCATTTCCTGTAAACTGTTCATGTTTATTTTATTGCAAATTTACGGTTTTAATTTTTAAATGCTGCCTAAAAGGCGCTCTTTTTATAAAAAAAAATGGTGAGCTCAAGTACACTGTTGTTCCATTCTATACAGGTTTAAGTTTAGTTTTCTTTATTAAGAAATATAATATTTCGCATTTTTATTACATAAACGTATCATTAGTTTATGAATTTACCGAAAGTACCAACAGTTTTTTTCAAGTCCGCTCCAAAAAATCTGATTTTACTACATGACATATAATATAATCACAATAAGATAGCTATAAGCATATGATTATTACACGTACTTGTTGCAAATGCCATTTTTCATAATAGCTAAAAAAACAACAAAAAATGATTTTTCTAGACTAAAATTCTCTCTATTTGCTGCATCTGACATTATAAAATTTTATCTACCGTAAAGTTCCAATAAATGCGAACAGGGTTATTTAAAAATGTTCTTATTCGTGGCACTTTTTGCCCCCTTAATGGAACCATTAAGTGTAATAAGAGAGCAATATACAAACAAACAGAAAACAAGAATAATAAAGCAAATAAAGAGATAAACATGAGTATTTCTGAAAAAGCAAAAGTAAGGAGACTAAGTATGTCCACTATAACAAAGTGGCTGGGCAGCGAGAAAAAAATAATGTCGACGGGCAGGAAAAGTCAGTGAAAGCGGCATGTGGCAATAAAAGATTTCATGGGGATGTTGAATATTAATTGTCTAGATGCTATCTTGATGCTCGTAGTAATTGAATTCCGATCAACTATGACTGGGTAAAATTAAATGCAGCTAAAATTTTTGACGAACTTCATCTAAACAAATCTAAGTTTAAAGTATTGCCTCAATGGTCAAATATGTGGGTAGTATATTTTCTAGAGAAATTTGTGTGTAGAATCGAGGAAGGTGAGCACTCAGCGAATACTTAAACAGATAGACCATGCTATAATTGAAGCCTATCAAAATATAATTGAAAGAATAATAATTCAATACAATATCCACCTGAACGAATTTACAATATGGATGAAACCTCCATATTTTTCGACATGAGCCCAGACAGAACAATTTAACATGTGGGGGCTAAGCGTGTTCCGATTGCAAAAAAAAAAAGTTCTTAAACAAGATTTACTTACGCAAGTGACGATAACAGGTGATGGATACATTTTACTCATTCTGTATTTTAAAAAGAAAAAGAACAATTAAGGCCTTGAACGCCTTCGATAAATCCATTGATATTGAATTACAAGACAATGCTTGGATGACCAGCAATGTAATGAGAAAATATATGAGAACCTATTTTATATGCAGTAGAAAACCTATTATAATTATGGATAACTTTTCAGTATACAAAAATGTCGAAATAGTTGCTCTTCTTGCTCAGAAAAATTACATTGTAATACTGGTTCCACCCGGGTATAGAGACTTGTGACAGCCATGTACTGTGGTATGATGGGCCCACTTAAGTCGTATATAAGGACAGATTTTCCATAAGTAGTTAGGCGATGGTGGTATTGTGGATGGAAACGTTGTTGCCTCAAAAAGAACACAGATGTGTGAATGGTTGCTGCAAGCGTATTAAAAGGTAACAGAACAGTGTTTACGCAATGCATATAAAAAAGTCGGGGTTTTTATGAAAGAAGATGATATATTCCGCGTTGATGACTAATAAATATAATTAAAATTATTTATTAAAATAAGGGTATTGAAAAAATGTTATTACTTTTGGCACAGTTTTTAGGCCTTATTTCACTGTAAAATGCCGGTACCTGTTTTTTTTCGGCACTTTACGGTATATTCTTTCTAATTTGTAAAATTTTAATGTCATTTAATATCTCAGTATCAAAACATTTAAGAAATAAAAGAATATAGGTATAGATAAAAGTTACTAAAGTATATAAAATAAAACGTTATTCAAAATATGAGGCATTGTTTTATCATAACATATTACGAAAAAAATTTACAAGAAAGTTGAGAAAATATTTTAAATACTAAGAGTCTTGGTCAAAGAAACATTATTATTTATATACTCATTTTTTTGGGCAAAACTAACTCTTTTTATAATAAGGGTGCATTCTAAAATAATGATAACAAATATGATCTATGCAATTGCAAACGAGTTACTTTTTGTAACTTTTATACGATAGCTCATAAAAAAATATATATCGATTAAGCAAAATGTGTAGATTATTGCTTTTGTGTAAAGGGAACAAAAAATCTTTTTTCCATCAATGAAAGCATTAAATGTCGCGCGCCATTTGAGTGACATATGTCATTTCGGAGAAAGGTTATATATTACAGCTTCGCGCAAAAAATACAAAAAAAAAAAAACATAAATATATGTTCTAAATGTTTATAAAACCTACTTTTTAAAAGACAGATACTATGAATATTGCAACTTTTTTTTAAAAAAAAATGTTTCATTGTGTTTCTTATAAGCTGCATTTAATTTCTGTGATTTTCTATACTTTTTACTAGAAAAATTTAAACTTGCGTGTTGATTACTCTTGTAAAATCAAAAAAAAATAATGAATCAAGCTGCTGTCTTTAGAATGCTAGCTTATTGTCTTTAGCCGCGCGATTTTTCTTATCTGCCTAAGACTTGTTTTGCTACGTCATGAATGCTACAGGGGTTGGAAATATAATTTTTTAACTTAAAGAGTGTTCAAAAACGATTTTATAGTCTTATGTCTCTGCATCATCTAATTGCATGCTCGGTAAGAAGTATCTATTATATTTTAAGTAGTATAAGTGTGTTTTGGTTTATATAATAGGCATTTGCAAACTTTTAACACAATTGCCCATATTTACGACTAAACCTAAGCATATGCAACTTGATCAATTTTCTGATTTTTCAAATCTTATTGTGGCAAACACAGAAATATACATTTAGTACAACTAGAAATCATAAATATATACATATAATCAGGGCCTCCGGCCGGGGGAAGGAAGAGGGGGTCCCCCCGGGCCACGCTTATAAGGGGCCACCATTTTACATATTTACCAAAAAATTTTATAATATTAAATAATTATTTTTATCTAACGGTATAATGATTTAAGGTGTCATTTTTTCAATATGCATATTTTTCGATTTTGTAACTATATATTTGTTAAGGTACAATGTGAGCCCCCTTCTGTCATTAACCATCATTTGTGAGAACTTAAAAAAAGCGTGCTTTTGGCACATAAGAAAACCAACACATCAAGTGTACTTTTGCTTTAGAATATAATTTATGATATAAAATTAAATGTTTTTTTTTTGAATATTGTCTTTTGATAAGTCAATGATAAGGCTTTTAAAAATACCGGATTACAAACATTTACGCTTGACAAGAATACAACTGCTATATTTGAGATGATAAATTATGTCAGTTAATATTAAAGGGTCGACGCGTTTAATATTGACCGTGAAAAAGAAATGTACTGAAAATGTACAAAAAGCAAGGCACAGATTTAAAATAAAGCACACAAGTTACGTATAAACGTTGTATAACGAAGTAAACGGTCTGTAATGAACAAAAGTATATAAAAAAATAGTCTATTAGAAAAACTGTGGACGTAACGCATCTAATATGCTTTTTTTGCATTACTAAACTTTTTTTTTGACATAGTGTTGTGGAATAGTATCCTTTCTACTGTACTTAAAAAATCGGTATAAATATA
>JAQFYM010003649.1:0-17903 GCA_034694785.1 Agrenia bidenticulata | reverse complement strand
GATTTAAGGGGGGGGGTCATTTTTTGTGCAGAGATTTTTTTGATTTTAAGAATCTAAAATAAAAATTTTTAAGTGAATTTTTTTCAAAAAAAAATTATAATGTTATAAACGCATAAAAATATGGTTTTTGCACCTTACTTTTTGCAAAAACACTGACTACCCCCTGGCTCGAAAATTCCTGGCTACGCCCCTGCTGTATACTATTAAGCTATATGCTTGTAGTTAAATACTTATACAGAATACTGTTTAAAGATACAGTTTCTACCGTTTCATCGCTGAAAAAAATTTCCAGTAAAAAATATAGTACAAATTACAGCTTTATAATCTTATAATAGAGATGAAAGTAGCATCAATAGTAACAAAATTGTAACAAAAAATTGTAATAAAGCTTTTATTATTAAAAACACAATATTTAGTTTTTTTTTGTATAAAAAAAGTATTTTCAAATGGGATTAAAAACCGGTTTTTAGTTGATAAAATAACGGGTAATTAACGCCACCAGAAATGTAATTTATTAAGGTCCCGGTAATTCGTTATTTTCGCTTCCAAACCCCTGATGGTAGTAAACAACCCATGTAACATGAGAATAGTAGCAAAAAAATGCTACAAAAGAAAAAGCCAATTAAAAATATATGAATTAAGATGAGGGCAAATTCAGCGTTTTCTTGAATTTAGCATTATTTATGTCCTCAAACTTTAAATGCGATTGCATATCAGCCGAAGTAAAATATCACAAAAAAAAGTGACAAAAAACTATATTTTCTGCTATTTGCAAAAATCGGCAACAAATATATACTGCTTTCACGACGCAAACCAATGAAATTATTTTTAAACAAGGATTGCAACAAAATGAGCAGCGTAATGTGAAAGCGTTCATTGTCACGACTAAAAATTAACTTTCAGCAAATTCAGAAAAAAGAAATGTTGCTTTCTTCGTGATAGTATTTATTAACATTTCCAGCATCGTAAAAGTGGCTCCATTTCTACATGCTACAAACAAGAAAGGTTGCCTGGACTTCTACCATTAGAAAACAAAAGAAACGTATCTCAGAATAATTAAGTTGATATGTTGTGCAGAGTATTTTATAAACCCACTTTGCATTTTTATTCTTAATAAATTTTACTAAAGAATTGACGTTGATTCTTGTAAAAAAATATGTACATTTCTATAAAATAAACTACAAAAAAAACTGCATCATAAATTTGGCGCTGATCATTATATAAATACTGGGAAAAAAAATTTTTACATTTAACTGTTACTCATACAGAGTTAATCATTGGAAAGCATGTGTATTTCTCGTATACTATTATAGCGATAAAAAGAGCCCGAGTACAAAGATATGAACTACAAAGATATGAACTACAAGGATCTTAAAAAACGTCAGATTGCTATGAAAAGTTTTAATTTGCAAGAATACACCTGGTTTGTGACTTTTATATGCCGCATATGTACATCTTATGGGTCGCATATATACATTTTATACCCCGCACATGTACATCATACATGCCGCATTTAGACAAGTTATATGCCGCAGATAAAACATTATTTCCCCCGCATATGGACATTATATTTGCCTTATATAGACATTTTATCATGCCGCATATAGACATTATACATGCCGCGCAGTAACATTTTTGATGCCGCAACAAAACCATTGTTTATGCGCGGGGTTTTTAACGTTAGTAAAATAAAAAAAAATGTAATTATTTATTATCTAGATATATCTTCTTCGGCACTGCATCTTACAATAAAATTTCCATAATGTCTTACATAATTTGCTAGATCACTCCCTGTGATTGAATTTGTGCTATCAAACGCTCTATTTTTAATCTATTAGTACCAGTTGGGGGAGTTTGTCTTTCTGACCAAATTATTAATTTTACTGCAAGATTCTTTGCACGGGTCGAGAAATGGGGAATATCTTGGCATGCGATGTATATTGAATTTTTAATTACATAGAAATTACTATTGGAGTAATGAAACCTTAGGTTATTTATTACAAATGTATAATCCTTTTTATCTTCCAAAATCCTTATTAAGCTCGCTAGCAACTCGCAGTATAAAACTATATTGACCCCAACTCCGATTATGGCCTCCGAATGAATTATATTTTTACAGTTAATAGCAAGAATCATGGCGCCATTATGGCCATGAGATGATGTCACTGTTTGATTTGGAATAATTTACCTTCTTATGCATATCCATGATTTCTTATCATATTAAAATTAAATGGGCTTTCGTTAATATATAAGAAGTTTCTATATCTTGTATTAAAAGGCCCATTAAGATACCATGATTCATATGCCTTTTTTTCTTGTTCTACACTTGCAGAGTTTCTTTGCACAGGAATTGTTCTAATCATTTTATATGTGTAGTTAAGTATAGTGAACCATCTCCATACAGTGGCTTTACGGCCATCAACTTGTAATATATTTTTAAAATCAGCGAAATATTAGTTATGGTTAGTCTGAAATTAGATTTAGCTGCTGGATCTTTATTTCATTAGTGTGACCCGAGGGTCTTCGCCCTCCTCTATGATTTGCCTCAACAATCCCTGTATCAAAAAATACATTTATAATTATGTTTATAAATTTTCTGTCTACATCAAACATTCTAGCTACTTTTCTCGTTGATTTACCATTATTTACAACATTTCTAATAATTAAATCACGCATACTCTGTGATATCCCAGCCTTTCGGATGCTTGTATGTGTCATTATTTATAAAAAATGTAGTTATATATAGGCGAAAATATGTAAAATAAGGTTTAATATATTAGACAAAAGATTAAAAACCCCGCGGCATAAACAATGTATTATTGCGGCATAAGAAAATATTGCCATGCGGCATTATACATGTTACTGCGCGGCATATATAATGTCTATATGCGGCATGTAAAATGTCCATATGAGGCATATGAAATGTCCATATGCGGAATAAAAAAGGTATTTCTGCGGCATATATAATGTTTAAATGCGGCATGTATAATTTACATGTGCGGCTCGTATAATGAGTATATGCGGCCTATAACATGTACATATGCGGATAAAAAATGCAAACCCCGGTACCTCATAGTTTCATAATTGTATGGATTACCTACATTTTTAGATTTTGGTGTTCAAGTGGTACTTTTATACAGACAAACCGGAGTTTAAGCCAAAATATTTATGTTAACCCTGATTTTGAGCGACGAAATTTCCAGAAGGCACATTGGCATATATTATATGGTCATATGCATATATAGCCATAAGACTGCGGAAGCACTGCTCACAATGCACCCTTGCAACGCATCAATCCTCTAAATATACATGTATTTAAAGAGTGTGACTTAACCTACAGCACTGCACATTTTTCGCTTTTATAATCATAAAAAATTAGTGGGAAATTGTGAGACATTTTAAAACGAACATTTATCCCTTTATAAATTCTTTGTCTTTAAATTTACACTTACAATTTGACAACCCATCATCGTAATATTTAGGATTATGCCGGATAATATTTTTAAGAAATGAGGAAATCTGGGTAACGTTATATATTTATAGCATACTTTTTTTTATTCGACTTATATATCTTTAGGCTTTATTGTGTGAGAAATATACATAACTTATTTATATAATCAGCATGTTGGGCAAAAAAAATAACAAAGCGTAAATATATGATCGGTTAAACATTTATAGTGTAATTTTACCTCGGAAAGCAGTCGTTCTGTAAAGCGACTTAATATAGACCTGACTGATATTATATTTTTTATACCTCTCCTCTAAACGAGAAACCGGTAGTTTAGGAGCACCGAAGAATACATATTACGACACATAATCTAGTAATATAATTTTTAAAATATTGTACTAAAGTCTCGAAAGTAAGTTAAAAATTTTTAAAAAGTTATTTGCAATAAACGATTATAAAGCATCAATTTTTTGTTTCGATTACTACAATTTTTCAACCCTAAAACTTTAGTTCGAGACTCTACGGCAAATGCCAATTTTTTTGAACGATAATTTTATAATCCCATATTATAATTGTATAAATTTTCTTATGCCCCGGACTACTTTTCTATTTCGGTAAAACGTATATACGTTACTTTATAAGCTCAAAGCTACAACAATTTCGCAAATCTGCCGCAAATCCATTTTAGCAAAATATAACGAATATTCGATTACAATGAATATTTAGATATTATAAATATTTGAATATAATAAATATTTAAATATAATAAACATTTGAATACAATATAAGTTCTAATATAACGTATCAAAAAATAAAATAAGGCGTGAATTAAAAAAAGAGAATTTTTTTAAATTTAATATTTTATTTTGATCTTTTAAGTACATGATTAGAAAAAAACAGCAATAGTCGTTTTTTAATAACATATTTTACTAAAGTTTTTTGCATCGCATTATATAGATGTTTTTTATATGAAAAAAGTTTTACATACTGAATTAATATATAGTTCAGTATGTATATATAATTATTATACCCTTTTTATATATCGTTTTTTCTTTCCAACATAAAATATTTTGACTTACCCTTTTTGAAGAAAACATAAAAAAATATTAAACCAAAAAAATATTTTTTTTTTCTGTATATAACAAAGTGTACTGCATATTCAAAAATCCTGGCTATCCGGTATTTTCAGTCGCACCTATCCTACGTTATTTACGTAAAAAGACAGTAGAAATCCATAATTCAGGTGCATTCCTGATACTAAGCAGCAGCGATTAAGTATTTGATCAAATTATCGTCTGACATAATTTATATATTTTCGAGACGTTTATCTGTCTCTATAAGAAGTTCTTTTTCGCTTCCGGCATGTGTTTTTTGTGTATTTATGCTTAAGTGTAATTCGGGCTGAATATCCCCCATCATCGTTTCTATCCAGGTTAAAAGCGTGTTTATTTATGTTTGAAAATAGTGTTTCTGAGAATAAAATTCCTAGGAATGCAATACCCAGGAATAAATAAAATGCACAGTTGGTAAATCCGATAAAAATTTTTTTTGTTAAGTTTAACAGAAAATCTATATTTTGCAGATAAATCTGTGTAAGTACCGTACATATGATCAGGGCCTCCGAAAGACACTCGGGCCCGGGGGTATTTTTTTGTAGAAAAGGGGGCCCCTATAATTTTTTTTTTGCCGTAATTTTTTTTGCTAAGATAAATGAGGAGAAAATGCACAAAAAAACGTAAACAAAATGTATATTTTAGGTTGTTCTCTTTAGCTTTAAATACTGATTTACAAACTTAAAGTGTCTTTGTAAAATATTTTTTTACGTTTATTGTAAAATCTCTTGTATAACCACAGTCACGTATTTTTGTGCTCAATTAATAGGTTATAACATTACAGATTGTTATTTTCACAAAGGCTGGTTAGCATAACTTGCTACATTTTTAATTCTCATAGCCATTCAATTGAGGAGTCTAATTGATTATGCATCATATCATATATACAACGCATTTTGTTTTTTTTTGTATTGAAAAACCAATTTGACAAATCCGACGTCATTTTTTTCTAATTAGTGTTTTATCATATAAGTTTTAAAATAAAAAAAGCGAACAAAAACAACTATAATGCACGTCAATAACAACTTGAATACAGTATAAGTAACCTAGAAAGTAGAAACACAATTCTACATATATATAATCCCGTAGCTGTTTCTGCACGACACGTTTTTAAAAAAAGTTGATGCAAAAATTGTCAATAAATCTTTTCCGCAAAAGTTCATGTCTGTAACTTGCGTAACAATAAATTTATGAACTTTTGAAATTCAAACGGATTTACAACAATACATTTGTCTTTTTTACAAGCTTGACCATTTTGTATGTAGATTTTCTAAAATTTGTTGTTTTCATTACCCGCTGTGTTTTTTTTTGTAAGAATAAGCACTTTTAAAAGTTTTCACAATACAATTTTATACAAAAAAAATAGTTGCTAGCTTTGCGTATCTGTGAACCCATTATCATTATAGTATGTTTTAAACCACGTTAAAAAAATATAATATTACCTCTTAAAAAGACAACGGTTTAGACAACATGTTTTAGACACACTTTTAAAAAAGATTATTTTTATAAATATTATGAAAAAAAATTGTTTAATGACTAAAAACATAGATTTTTGTAAAAAAGAGCACACACTGACTGCGTAAAATAAAAAACTAATTATATTTAATAACTAAAAAAATAACCAAAAAGATAAAATTACATTTCATCAGAAACAACACATTTTGCACAAATATATGTTTGCAATGTGGATTTTTCTATTCTTGAAATAGCCTTTTTTGTTTTTCATTTATAAAAACATTATTATAGTTAAAAGAACTTTTTTTATAACTACGTTTAGTGTGTAACAATGTTGTCTTAGAAAAATTAGTATTTAACCAATTTGTATGGAAAAAAAGATTTTTTATAGCAAATCACGCAAAAAATATACTTTTAAAGCTTTGTATATGTTTTTAAAACATTATGCCTGGTTTTTATAAAAAACTGGGCAGCAAAGTTTTTTACAAAAAGACACAAACGATTATTGTTAAAAAATGTTTCTAGGAAAAAAACGTTTTTATATATTGCAAACAAAAACTACGGTCATTGTTAAAAATAAAAAAAAATTCAGATATTACAGATATTGTAAAAAGATAATTTAATGCACTTTTTATCTATTAGAGGCATTTTCAAAAACAAATCATCCTAAAAAATAAAAAATGTTTTTAGGTATAAGTTCCAATAAATAATTTACTGTAAAAGTATATCTATGTAGTATGATATTGTATACAGTTGTAGGTAGCAATAATAAAGTATGCTTTGCTTTATAATATTTTTTTGGTGGTGACGTTTTGTCTTTGCACAGTAGATGTTGTTAATTTATACAGTTTCTGTCGTAAAAATATGCGATAAGGTTTTTCAAATCTGTAAATTCTACGCTTTATATACGCAACTTGATTATATGTTAAATAAAACGATTTTTATAAATTGGAACTTATAGTGTCAATTACGAATATTTATATTGTAGTAAACCACGAATAAGTCTTTGCTTCTATCGCATTACTCTAATTTATTTTTTAATCTATTTACATATAATATATTACGGTGGTTTTTTTTTTGATACTAAGCTATACCAAACGTCATATTTTTGTTGACTCATACAAATATTTTGTACAAGGATTAAAGCTAAGGATCATTGCAAAGTCGCACGCCTTTACCATTGTGTAATTGCAAAAGTTTCGAAACTCTAGATATATATTAAAAAATGATTTTTGATATATTCTTTGTACCGATTATATGATAAATGTTTAGAAAAAATACCGGCAAAACCATTCTATAATAAAAAAACAACTGGGGATAAATATCTTGTTTTGTCGGTGGCGTCTTACTTCAAACTCAACTATTGTATTCATTTCGTTTTTTTTGCAGGTTTAACTTGGAATCTACATATGGAGGTAAAGCATAGGAAAGTAGCATTACTCAATAAACGCACTATATTAAAAACAAAAAATACTTAAATTCTCTGCTTTTTTTAACAAATGGGAAACAATGCAAGCGTTTTTGTGTGCCAACTTAAAACGATATAAAAATTTGTGTGTTTTTACTAAAAAATTTACAAATACAATAGTAGCTTTTATTTTGGGTGATATAGGTGATAGTTGCATATTAAACAAAAACTAGAATTTCTTTATTGGATGCCATTACAATGCCGAAAAACATAATATGTACTTCAATGAAAGCCAATGCGTTACAAAAATATTCTAAGAATATGCTGTTTTTTATTACGTATTTTAACAATAATTTTTTTTTTAATGTTTCAGTGTATTTTGAATTAAACAATATATTAGAAACGCAAAGAAAAACTCGCGTTAATTTTCAAGTTATCAACAACGTCATCTTGGTTTGTTTTTTTTACGCTTTGTTGAGTTACAAACAAATTGTATGTGAATTAAGCTATCATATATTTTTTTACTTAGCCTAGTGTTATTTTCACTTTACGTCTAATAAACTTCTAAAAAGTACAAAATTTTTTTTATATTGTTCAAGTAAAGTAGAGACCGATAACAATTTACATAACTTCGTTGAATACAAGTTAATACCATAATAAAGATGTAGAAATACCGGATGGTTATAGTTAAAAGGCGGCCACGCACCCACTTATATTTTCACTGGCATTTCATTTTTTAAAAAAAATGTTCTGTTCGCAACACCTAAATTTTTGCGTAGCTTGATCGTTTTTTTTTAGAATTGTGTCTTGTATTTTTTTGGCGATTTTAACGTCATATCTTAAGTTTGGTTTAAACCAAAAGCGTCGAGTTTTTAGTTTGGCGACAAAATATATTTTCCTAGATAGCGCAATTTTATTCATGTTAGCTTAAATGTGTTCACACGGTAAAGCCAAAAAAATCTTAAACTTGACTTATCATCAGTGCATAATTTATCAACTTCACAATTAAATATACAAATTTAAATTCTAGCATAACAAAATACACTATGTGTATAAGTATTTCTTTATGCTTATCGCAACCTTTCCCGAAGTTTAAAAAATGAAGGTTACTGACAGAAAAAGCCTAAACGTTTTTTAAAATATAACTGGTTGTCAAATCAGAAAGTATGAATGCAAAAAAACGTTTTGATAGGTAGTTTTACGTATTAGTAACGATAATATTATATATTTTTATACTTTTTTGGTAAATTTGTAAAACGGCCCCTCTTTTTATGCGGGACCCGGGGGAAATACCCCCCCCCCCCCTTCCGGAGGCCCTGAATGTCAGATAAATTCATATAAAACTCGCGTAAAAATTTATTGTGCAAAAATCGCATAGAGTGTTTTTTTCGTATGCAAAAAAATAATGAGGTTTTTTTGTTTAGTGCGGTTTTTGCTTCGCATAAACACGCTATAGTTTTAAATTTAGCAAAAAGCGTAAAATATTTAAACATTATTGCAAAGCCATGTTGATAAAGTCGTAAGTTAATTTTTTAACGCTACCGCCGCAAAATACTTATGCATAATATATTTTTTTAAATGCATATATTTTGTTTTTTGCGTAACTTATTGCTTTTTATATATAATAAATTCTAGTTAAAGATTTTTTGGTCGTTTGTTTACAGTTTATTTTACAAAAACAAATATTTTTATATTTATTTTTTATATGTACCCGAAAAATCAATTGGATTCTCCTTGCCTTTTTTTTAAATAGTTTATCTACCAAAGTTAAGCAGTTAATTACCTGATATATCATGAAATAAATCAATGAGATAGTACACTGTTTATATACTTAATTTTTTATTCTTATTTAATCTGAAGTGACAAAACTTTCTTTACAAAAAACAGAAACAAAACTATGCAAATAATATAGACTATCGTAACGTGCAAAGAAAATATCGAATGGTGCAAGTAGGGAATTTTAATATTGTTTTTTGTCAAAACAAACTTGTAAAAAACATGATCAGAAAAAAGTCTTAAAGCTAAAATAAACACAAAAAGCACTGTATAAAAAGCGAAAATAAAATAAAATCAAATACAGAATTACTGGGCACAAAAGCTTAGAAAAATCAACTATATCGTTTGCCGTTGGATATTCTACTAAACAAAAAGTGCAAGTAACTTATAATTTACGCAAAACTGACTACATCCTTAAAACATAACTCTTTGTATACTCTAAAAAACGTCACAAAGGTTGGATTTACTAAAAAACACAATATAAAAAATTATTGTATATGCAAAAATATCAGCTAAGTAAGAGTGAAGGCATCTTAAAGTGCAATGTCTATAAAAAGAGAAAATGCAAGTGCAGAAATGCTTATTTACATTTTAACTTACATAGTGTATATAAATTTATTTAACGCGGGGTCCAGAACCACAAAATGAACTTCTTTCTAATAGTAACACATTAAAAAAACTATAATAAACATAGCCATATACATGTATATCTTCAATTCGTAATATTTTATTATAAAAGGGTGTAAATTATTATAGATAAAAAAAAAACTCTTTATAATAACACCCATAAAAAAAGTTTTCGGAAATGTATAACACACATAGAAAAACAAACTCATATATCATTTTCATATCATTATAGATGGTATTTAAATGAAACAGTATCTATATTATAGATAAACATTTAGAATAAGTTTCTTAAAACAGACAATTAAAATAATTGTATAAATAAATAAATGTATTTTAATAGTTTGTTTTAAATTTTTTCTTAGGATAGTATTTTTTCTAACCCACCTATATAAAGACGCCTATTTTTTCTACGATTGTTAAAATGTAAATGGGTCAAAATAATTGCAATAATAAAAATTTTCTGGTTTCGACTAATGGGTTAACATAAAATAATAATTGATCACAGAATTCAGTTTACCTGAGTTTAATCCATAAAAATAATTAACATTTTTCTTATTTAAAATTCTTTTTTGCGTCCTGTTATCTACAGTAAAATAAATGGTGTTTACTTTTTTATATATATTGTATTTACTATATGCAATAGCCTTGTCCTGTTTTTTGTATTCGGTTATAAAATTACATAAAAAATATGCTTTTTGTCATGTATAACGGGCTTATAGTGAAAAAATATATATTAGGTAGTTGTATATACTTTTATGTTCCTAATTAACGCAGTGATACTGTTTTCTATTACGTAACAAGAATTTCTTTTTGTATATATACAACTTCGTTTTTATAATCGATTTAATTTGTCCTATTTTTTACATATATATATAAAATATCTATATATATAATTTTACTATTATTTTGCTTTGTATCTAAAATTTTAAGATCGATTATATTTTTTTTTGGAAACTAGGCAGGTGTGGAATCAAGAGAATATTAATTTACTTTTTTTTTAAAATTCATAATAATTATACCAGTTATAAAATTTTATTTTATATATATATATAGGTCTTTTATATATATATAAAAAATAGGACAAGCCTAATAGGTATTATTCTACTTTTCAAGACTTTAAATCATGGTATGATTATTTTTGAATTTTGAGACTCTTAAGAAGAAAAATACTTGATTAATTAACCATATAAAAAATATAAATACTTTAAAATGTTATTTAATAACTCCAAAAAAAATTAAAAAAAAAATGCACTCGTTTACAAAAAACAAATTAAAGGCAATATTTATATCCATCCTTTTAGCTTATTATAATTTAAAAATAAAATTCTAAAGCATACAGGTTTTTTGTATAATTAAAAATGCTCTGTCGAGAAATGCAATGATTTTTAAGGCATAATATTGATTTTTATTTTTTCAAGGCATAATTGGACTATTAAAATCTTCCATAAGTTCTCATTATGGCCATTATAAGCAAGTACAAAAAAAAATCGCATATACTCACCCCATAATCGGTACCACTGGATTCTAGATATCAATATTTGATTTTGTTGTTTTGGCTACGGTTAAATATTATATGTAGTTAGTTATGTCTAGTTTGTCATATATAAAAAGTGTGTAACAATTTACCACAACTTTTATATATTGGTATGTTTCATACAAAAACTTGTATATTTTGTACATTTTTTAAAGTCTTTTAAGATTATTCGTTACATTTATGGGTTACAAAATCTTATAAATATAATGCAACAACACAACAAAAAAAAGCTCGTACTAAATTTGCATTTTAACAAAAAACAAATCATTTTTAGTTTTGTATTTTTAAACGAACGTACATTTAAAAAGTAATTCAAACGGAAAACGTCTAAAACATGTAATAATGTGTCTGAAATTACGCTAGTTGCTATTTAGCCGGCCTAAGCCGAGAGAAAAAGAATTAAAATTGAATTGTTATAGATTTTTTATATATTTGTATATTTAACGAAATTTTGTATGGCTTGGCGCACAACAAATAAATTTTAAAGCGTAAAGATATATCAAAATTACTTATATTTAGTGTTTTTTTATTAAAAAAATAAACACACCAAAAGAGCTTATAAAGTAACTATATCTTAAATAAATTGGACTCAGATATTTTCCCTAAAGCATTATAAATATTTAAACATAATGTTTGTTGAAATCTGTTTGCTTTTAAAAGCCTGATTAGCAAATTATATGAACGGCAAGGATTTGTTTATTGCTTCTTTCAATCATTATAAAATAGAAAACTACAAAAATTTCGTTAACGCTGCGGGTCATTTATAAATTTGTTTTTCTCTATTGTCACATTTGGCTAATATAAAATCTTGGTGTGATGTCGTTTTCTTTACTTAAAAAAATCCAAAAGTCATTTTACCTAGCATAATAAAGTTTATAGTGTGTAAAACACAATAAATACTTATTGTAATGCAGGCTTTTTGCTAAAAAAAATATAAATTTTAAATTATTTCTCTTTAAAACTAATTTTGAAACGCTTTGTTTTACATGGTATTTGCATGATAGAGATTGTAAAATATGTAAAACATTTTAAAATGTTTCTTTATTATATTTGTGGCACAAATCAACTTACTAAAATTAATCGAACATTAGAATAATATCTACCAAAATCGGATAGACCATGTAAAGAACAAAAAACAAAAGTAGAAACACTAACAGAAACAACGGTACAAAAAATCGCGAGAATTTTTTTTTGCATTTTATAAATAAAAAAAATCGGTCTCAGAATTGACAATTAAAAAATTTCTTGCATAAGCTAGTAAGCAAAAATCAGTTTTGCAAAATTTGCGATAGTTTTTTTAAAAATATAAGAAATAAAAAACCGAAAAAACAATGTGTGTTGTAAAATTGCAGTTATCTAAAAGTTTATCGGTCGATATATCTGTAAAAAAAAAAAAAAAAGTTCAAAGCATAAAAAACGTGGTAAAAAGGAGTTACAAGAAAGGCTTAAGTGCAAACAAAAAGAATGTTAATAAACTTTTTGCTATTTTTACGTCCAGAAAAGTACGTTTATAACCGTCAAGTAACGAATAATTCTACAAAATATACAGTTTGTATTTTTTAGAACTGTTTAGTGATTACCTAAATAGTTTGACTACATTCACTATTTGTTACACAAATGGATTCCCAAAATTTTAGTATATATAAATACAGTTTATTTTAGTATTTTCGTGTCTATATAAAGATAAATATATAATAAGAAAAATACCGGAAAGGCTTATTTTACTAATCTACATGAATATTTGTTACTAATTCTCTACAATCAAGTTTTTCACATGTTTTTTTATTTTACATGGGTTAAAAGAAAAAAAATATTTTTAATGGCGGTATTACTGCCTATGAAATTTTCACTATTGTAAAGAAAATTATACAAGGTATTTTTCGGACAACATTTTAGGTATTTTGTCTATGGATAAAAAACAAAATTCAAAATATAATATATAAAGCAATAAAAACCAACGATAGCAAGGTATGTATTTTATTACAAAATATAAAGAGCATATGTACACATAATTCTGTCATTGTGTAATTTTTACGTTTTAATTCTTCGTTTTATCTATGATAATTTTTCTTTAGTAAAAATTTCGGACATGCCCAATGTGGCAGAAAAATTGTGCAATGTATTTGTTAAGAATACTTATAGGAGTTAAAACCACCGGGGCCAGACGACTTTGGTGTTTTACGTTTAAATTGACTTTTTCTAACAACCCCGGGTCCCCCGGGGTACCCCGGTCAGGGTTATAATATAGTTATACTATGTGTCGTTTAAGATAGTAAGAATTTTTTACAAAACATATTGGAGATGTTATGCGTATCAAAAATTAGTCATAAACTAACGAAAAATTTTAAAGCCCATATCACCGATTGTATAATACGCCTATTCTTACGTACAAAACCATAAAATAAAAAGTATTGGTTAAGTATGATTACATAAACAAGCTTTGCAAAACCACGTCATTAAGTATGCGTTTAGTAAAGGTCAAAAGTCAACTATTACGAAAAAAACCTACTTTATAGTGTAATTTGCTAAAATATTATATAGAATATAAACATTTTACATTTTTTGATTAAGATGGTCTATTTGTGGTAAATTTTATGTTTTTGTCGCTGTGAAAGTTCTGGTCGGTTTTGTTTATAAAGTAAAAATATATTTGATAGCTGTAAGTTCTAATTAAAAAGTGTTACATTTTAATTTATAAAAATTAAAATGTAGACTTAATGAAAAAATTTTTTAAAAAATATGCATAATATACATAATACATGGTAATGTAGAGCCCTTCACTCACAAAAAATACGTCAGAATGACTAGATTCAATACAAACTGTTAAAATAGGCTTAGGCACACCTTTTATACTATTGACCCATTTAAGATTGTTTTCATGTTTGTCATAGTTTAAAAAATGCAAAACTATAAGTTTTTATGCTTTAAGATTTTTTTTTGCAGCTTTTGAACCGAAGAATAAACCGCATAAATATTGTTTACATAAGGCAAATTGATTTGGCAGTAAACCATATATATAGCTTCGGGTATAATAATTAAAACCGATTTATTTAGGAAAATAATTTTTTTTTGTTAGCCTAACTAAGCCTTGTAATAGTGTGTAAGCCATAATTAAAGCTATGGATTGATAATAAGGTTTGATAGAACATAAAGACAAAATATAAATTTTTTTAAATCTACAAATAATACAATATTCATTATTTTAAAGCAAATAAAACTGAAACCAGTCCATGTAATAATCAAGCTATGTGCCACTATATTTGTGGACACGTGCCTGTAAAAACCATGCCGTAAAATAACTCTAAGTATGTAATAAAAGTGATATGCAATTATCTAGTAATTATCGAATATTTTAACACGACCGTCCTTTCTTGTTTATAGATATAATTATGTTAAAAAAATGCTAGGCATATGTTAGATTTTTTCGCGTTTGTACTAAAAATTTTGTTTTTTATATACTTTACACTATAAGTGTTACAACCTACTAGTCATATCTGAGTTTACATGCCAGACTATACATCAAGCCATACCCAGGGATACACAAGTAAACAATAAGACCAAATGGGTGGTAGTAAACAAAAAATATGCACATAAATATACTACAAATCTTGCAAATATTAGTTCTCAAGGAATAATCCTACGTGAATGCTAAATATAATAGAAACTTTTATCATATAAAAAAGGAAAATATAAACTGAAAATAATTTTTTTGATTTTCTATCATGAATTTTTGATTTCATTTTTACGTTTATTTTTTTTTTTTATTCTATACTGGTCTTTCTTCATCATTTATAAAACTTTTTTTTTCTAAAATTTCACCCCGGCGACGTAAAACCCTTTCTTAAATTGGTAAAAACCCCGAGGCCCCAGTGTTTTGAAAAATGAGTATTCGACTTGAGGAAATTTAGCCACCGGGGTAAATAAATTCATTATTTTGTATAAACAGAAGTTAAATAAAACAAGGAACTCATTTTGTATGTACGCACCTGCAGGTATTTACGTGTTGCACATTTTGTACTTTGAATGGCATATATACATGAGTTGTTACCTGTAAATATTTCATTTTACTATTTTCGTTTCTTTAACCATGTAAACTGATTTTAAATACTGTTAATTTGTTTTATTTTAGCCGAAATTCTTTAAAAATACTAAAAAAAGGGTTTTAAGTAAAGTTATATTAAAAATGATTACAAAAGACGTTTGTTTATAAAGCCAAAAAAAAATTGCAATAGACAAATTGTCAATACCGTGTTTGACAACTTTAAGCGGTATTCAAGTATTTTTTACAATTATTTTTATTTTTATATATTTTTATATTTGAGAACAAGGGATGCAATAATGCTGAGTTCAGGAATATTTACATAGGCGTGAAAAGGGAGGGGGCACTTGCCCCTTCCTGAATTTTTTTTTGCGCCTGATTAAAAGCGTAGAAGGATTTTTGGCCCCCCTCAGGTAGTAAAAATAAAACATCTTAAAAAAATTTAGCAAGAGCAAAATGTTTAAAAACATATTACATATTAGGAAAAGAGATTTTCTTTTTTCAGAAGGCCGTTTTATTTTTTTTGCCCCTTTCCCCCTGTAAAAAAAACCAGCTCACGCCCATGATATATATAGTTTCATTGAATTTTTGTTTATTTTATTGTGCATATTATACTAAAATGACGATTATTACACTTATTGTGTGTAATATTTGTACATGCATTCACAATATTTTTTCGAGACAGTCAATATACAATAAGATTAAAATGTAACTGTATTTTTACATAATGCAAAACAAGAAAGGCTTAAGCTCTTAGTTATTGGATAAAAATGCCCCCGGGGGAGGTAAAATCCTACCGAGCCTTATATGATCGTATCTTTTAGTGTTATCTATATGCGGGTCTAAACATAAATGTGTATGCTTATAAACTACGCAAATATAACGATTTACTTTTGATTTTTAGAAGATTAATTGCCACTATAAACTTGTATGAGTAATAAGTGATTTTTGCAATAAAGTAAAAATAAAAGCTTAAGTGTAAATTTTAGTGTGCAATATAGAATTTTTTAAGTTAGATGGGTCGTAATAAATCAAATTGATAACTTACATTGTTTTTGATTTATTGAATAACCGAGTTTTCTTTCTGGCTCGTAAAATATGTGCAACATTGAAGATTAAACCTTTTAGTAAATATAATATGTTTATTGAGGCAAAAAATGCCGATGTAAATACACTTTAAAGATACGGATAATTTTAACAATATGACAGCCTCTTTAGATTTTTTTGTGTTATTTTTTGCTGGCTTTTTACTAAAGTAATCTCCGCTTTTTGCTAAAGCTATTATACAACCACCCTCCTTTAAAAACAAGGCAACATTTTTGCAACTTTCTTTTAAGGGGATGGAATGCTGCTCCAGTTTAAAGAAGGGCCGTAAAATACAGTTTTACCTAACCTTATTCAAAAAAAATGTATTTTTTTACTAGACAATACCAGGGATTCTCAAAATAGTATTTTCAAACTTTTGGGATTTTTTAAAAAAGTAAATAAATTATTCTAAAATAAATGGGTTATTGGTTTTACGCATTAATTTTTTTATTTTTTATTAATCGCAAGATTTTTTTAATAATTGTGTCTGTAAAAAACCGCATCCATGTACACTTTAGTAGATTATTTGTAATTATTTATATTTTAGTTAATAAAATCGTTAAGTTTTTACAATATAATAGTATACAACAAATACAAACAAAACACACGAAAATAACGTGTTTTCCCAAAAATAAGCAACGAAAATAAAAAAAAGGTCTCGAAAATAGCAAAAAAACTACTATATAAACACGAAAATAGGTTTTAAGCCAAATATTTGTTTGTCGGTTTCTCTGCTTACTTTCGGGAATTTTTGGTTTTGGAAAAAAATAAAGAGATTCAGTTTGCTGTACAGGATTAAAATATCTAGTTCGGTTATTGGCAACTCAAATTCAGTTTTTAACTGGTCAAATTCGGTTTTATTATTTCAATTTCGTATTTTGACATTTTAATTTCGTTTTTCTGCACATTAAATAGATATTATTATTGTCTTTAGTAAAAGACCAAGACAGGAAGAAATAAGAAATGTTATAATTCCAGAAAAGAATCAATTTAAATAACATATTAAAGAAGTCACGACTGCCTATTTAAGTAGAATTAATTCAAAATTATTTTTTTTTGATCTTCTACTACAAAAAATGTGAAAATCTATTTTCTAGGCAAAAAACGAAATTGAAATGTCAAAATAGAAATTGAAATAATAAAACCGAATTTGACTTGTCAAAAAACACAATTGCTCTGCCAAAAAACGTACTAGACATGAAAACCCTGTTAAATTATGAATAAACAGTAGAAAATGTGCCAAAGTTTTTGAAATTGGTATTTCTTCTTCGTGAGATTAATTTAATACTAAAAGAATATAAAAATGCTCGGTTGTACTTTTATTATATGTTCTTATAGGATTTTTGTTTTACGGAATTTTTTTTTTTATAAAATAAAAAAGAATAAAGTATGTTATATATTTCTTTTTTATGTTTGTA
>JAQFYM010003648.1:0-17905 GCA_034694785.1 Agrenia bidenticulata | reverse complement strand
AGATTTTCGATCGCTATTGGAAGTTAAATTCCAAGAGGTACACGGCAGTATAAAAAATTTAATTGTAACTCACTTAAATTAGCAGAAATTAATTTTTAACGATAGAGCAGAATTCTATCCTGTCCGGAGTGAGTGGAAAGTTAGACCAGTTTTGATGTGATGTAGGATGCTTTCGTAACCATGCCCGGCTGGACTTAGATTCCGATTGACTTTGTAGAATTTACATTTGGAAGAGCAGGTATAGTGAAGGGGGATGGAGCTTTGATGCATGTTAAGACATGGATCCGAGTAATAAGATAAAGCATGATACACGTTCTTGGAAACTGAGTGTCACAATTTGAAGAAATATTTCCTTCAGATAAATAAGAGATTTTAAATTGTATTCCTTTCTAAAAGTTTCATACTATGCATAACTGAATTACACAATATGTTTGACTGAAGAATTTGTAATAAAAAAAAGGTTGAACAGAATACTAATATATAAAGTGTAAAGTAAATTCTTTCGAAATTCACCT
Source organism: Agrenia bidenticulata (assembly GCA_034694785.1). NCBI lineage: Eukaryota > Metazoa > Arthropoda > Collembola > Entomobryomorpha > Isotomidae > Agrenia > Agrenia bidenticulata. The sequence goes on along the minus strand of JAQFYM010003648.1, from coordinate 17,390 downwards.
AGTTTATAAAACTTAGTCAATGGTTGAATTTTTCGGCAGATTTTTTCTTCGCAGAATTGGGATTTTTCAAACAAAAAACATTTTAAATTCGCAAAGCAATTATTTCTGCTTTTTGCATTTTGCTTGCAATTTTGCAACCTTATTTATACCATCTATCAATACTATTACAAAAAGTGCCTCAAATTGACAAGTTTCTCTCCGCCTCTGGGAAAGCAAAACCAAAATACTCGCTGAAATTACCCCTGAAAACGTGACAACCTGTTGGAATAAATTTCAATAAATAAGTTTGCACGTAAATGCTATCTATTGAAAAACATTACAATTGCAGTTTAGAAAAAACTTATTAAAAGTTTTTTAAATTTATTATATCTAAACCCTTCCCTGGAAATAATACGTAGTATTAACTAGTAAGACACAGTATTTTGGTTATTATTTTTTAAGTGAATAAGATGATTCATAACTACATGAAATTCCACGTATTTTATTATCAGCTTTAGGATAAACACTATCTGCTCTCTTTCGATACTCAAGAGTGAATCGTGTTTTATGAGCGAGTTGGTATTAATGTTATTCCCCTTTGACATCCCAGTTCACAAAGTTTATCACTAATTGAACCGGTGACGTCGCAGCGAAATTATTTCCCCAGCATTCATATCTCTCTCCTTTTAAATGTAAAAGCGATTGAAATAAAATCAAGGGTAGCAGATTAAGGGTTCAAGTTTTGAAATTGTCTCATCAACCATTTATTGAAAGAAGAATTAGTGAATAATACAATTTAAGTACGCTTTTGGCCACAACAAATTCCAGGTTAGTTTCAGTCGAGAAACGAGAAACCTACTAGTGTTTATATTCTCATTTAGTTCCATCGAGATAAATCATAACTTCATAACTGTCCAATGCTCTGCCTGACAGATTGAGTCACAAAATTAATCTTCCTCAAGATCCACATTCCGGTACAAGACATCCGTTCGAATCGTGTACTTCCGTCCTCCTGTGACCAGACTACCTTCATGGAGTAAATTATGTTGGATGCCCGTCCTGGGGACCACAGCCACCCTATTCTTTTCCCCGTCTTCATCAATTCCCAAAAACGTGGTCTCGCCTCCTTGTAACAAGTTCTCCTCATAACTTTCATTCAGATAGATCTGCAATGTAATGAGAGTCAGTGCCGAGCCATCGGGCCGCTCATAAGTCGCATCGCAGTGAGGTTGGAACTGGTCTCCCGGGTCATATCTCAGAAATCGGAGCCGCTCATTGATTTCAACGAGTTGGAACTCATCCCCATCCCGAGTCTTGAATATTTGAGGAAGAACATGTCCTATCCGTTCGAATAAAAGTTGAACGAATTTCTTGTCATCAACCATGACTCTCTGAGAATCCCTGTATCCAGGAGCTAAAGCTGCGTAGTTTCCGGAGTGAACCAAAGCAGGAGTGTAGCCGACGGCCTCGGTCAGTTCGATAAGTTTTTCACACTCTTCAGAGGTGAAAACTTCATGTAGGAGATACGCGATTTTTCCAGACCTGCCAACAGGGGTTAGGTCGAGGTTAGTCTTTTCAATTTGAACACTGGACGAATTTGTAGGAGCTAAGGCTTTACTAACGTCACATTCTACGGGGTCTGCCATACCGATGAAATTATTAGTGATTATTTGTGTTAAAATATTTGAAGCCTAGCAAAACTCTAATGGGTGAATTTTTTAATATTTTAGCTACAGCACGTTTGTAGAGTTTGTGTGATCCGTCAGTAGTTCCTTTAAAAATTAAATTTATCTTGCAACTTGCAATGTAAACCTACTTCCAGACTGAGTCACATTAGCAGACTGACACACTCGTTTTTGTTGAGTATTAGTGATGTGAGTGATGTCATACTGCTCAAACTATGTACTTGATGGGTCAGTATGAATCGTGCTACGAAAAAGTAACTGGGAGCACAAAATCTGTTTTCACGCTTCCTTCAAGGATTATCGTCACGTCCCCGGAATCCCCTTTGGCCATTTACCCGATTAATCATTACAGTAATCACTCTAAAGTTAAGCGTTAAGAGCCTTAACTCTTAATTCTACAGGGGAATGGCGTGTTTTATAGAATTTAGCAAAGGCTATGCACAGAAATGAACGGATGACGAATAGATGAAAAAATTCCTGCTGATATAAATTCACTGCTTATTATTAGATGATATATAGGCTATTGATCGGTTACGTGTTGGTGGCGATTTGGATGTGTTTGAGCTCACGAATTTGATCTGTAAGTTTGGCAAAGCTGTAGAACTGATCCACAATAAAGGATTGTGTATTAAGTCTTATTATTAAGGCTTATTGTTTATTTGTGTTTTACTAATACCCAATCACTCATTCAATCTTCACATTATGAAAATTATTTTTTAAAATCAAGATTTAAAAAAAATCAAACACAATGAATAATTATTCGTTTGTTGGTGTTTATAGGTTTATTTATAAACATTTTGTTGAAGAGAATTTTTTTTGTAACTTTTAAAGAAAAATTCCTTCTGTATAGTAATACCAACAATACGTCGATTGCGAGTGTCCAAACATTTGAAATTTCAAATGAATAAAAAATGTATGGTATTCTGACACTTTCCAAATACTATTTGGTAATTTAGATGAAATCCAGTAAAGTATAGGGGTTTTCTTGCGATACTCCTGTCACTGAGCTCATAGAAAACCCTCGTAAGCTCTACTAAATATCGTGCAATCTGCATGCATATTAATTATGACAGTTTATCGACATCAACTGCTCTTTGTCAAGAGATTGAAAAGATCTAAACTAAGAAAGAACCGAGAGAGTGATTTCCGTTCTATCTACATTCAACACAAAAGTGTAGATATTGTAATTTTGTGAAAATCCCATTTAAATATCCCATCCCTACGATCATTGCAGAGGACATCGTTCTGCCTCACTCATCCTCCTTCATTTGATCTTCCATCCTCCTTCTTCTGTTTTGAACATTTTATACAATATGGACTGGCAAAGTGGAACTAAATCTGGAAATCCATTAGTCGTTGACTTGACTCCCTCCCGGCTCTTGTATAAATATCCCTAGCCTCTATAGACTAGGTATTTTGCATAAGGGGAAAGTACCTTTGTGAGCGTGACACTGATTCCTCAGGAAAGATAGCAGAGTACACGGTTTAATAACTTTCGCTCAAAGTCCCTAAATGTCTATTTGTATTGGGCTTGTCCTCAGCCTTATCGTCTGCTGGAATTTTAAAGCATACGGGCAGTGTTTTGGAAAATAAGGCCGGCATTCGTCAAAGGGCGTAAGACCACTATAAAACTGAAAGGATAAGGCTTTCTATTTATGCTAAAATATACACAGATACTGCAGCTATGAATTTCAACAAAGCTCAGGAAATTTTCAAACTTTCCAAGTATTCATCAATGGGGGAACTGGGAGGTGGACAGCGGTGGTCAATGCTACGAAATCCAATTGCTAATGTCAATTTACCTAGAGTACACAAAAGCTTACAATTCACAACAGATCACCCTTACCCATATCTTCCAACTGGCAGGCCCTGTATACATGACATCGTATAGTGAAAGGAATGAGGTCGGATGAATGAGTTTCAGATGATGAGATAGGAATGCTAGAATGAAACAAAATCAAATATTTTAAATGTATTGGTTAAGTTAGAGATGAATATAAAAGAGACTGACTATATATTGTCGCATAGCTTTAATTTGTAACACTCTCCATTGCATCAAGTATCGAGCTGTCATGAGACTCAATTATGACCCGGAAATAGCATTCCAGAGTGGGTTCGGTTTCATGGTCGATATCTCATATCATCAGAGAGAAACTAGTGTACGTGTCTTGTTGCTCTGAAAAACAATTACGAGTCTGCAGCCAGCTCCAACAGCTGCTGTGTACTGGGATTTGAAATCCGAGTCGTATTACCGATTTATTGGTCTTGATTTTAGCTGCTGATAAGTTGAGATAGTTTTATAACTGACAGCGAGTAAAAGTTACGATAGCTCTTGAGGCCGTTTATTAGCGTTGGGGACGCATAAACGATCTATGGAAGGAGTGCCAATTAGAATCTCGCGAAGAAGGCAGATTTTGCCTTTTCATTTAAGGTGTATCTTGTCAATTGAAGAAAAACTTGATATTCTGTGATGTAAGGGAAATCAAATTGCATAATTTAGTATTGAGACAAAGTTAAAATAAACAGCAGGGGGTCGTGGGTATCGTATGACAAGCCAAAAACACTCAGAGAAAACTTACGTATTTCCAAACTGTGTGGGCACATAAGTTTTTATTCAAGTTCTTGCGAACATGATGAACTTGGTGCATCAAATCGTTGTCAAAAAAATAATGCTCTCAGCAAATAGCAAAGTTTCCCAAGAAATGAATAAAGATGAAGGCGATAATATTAAAGCTAAAAAATGCCTGTCACGTTCATCCGTTAGCCCCGAGACTGTGGGGAATAGCGTTCTAGAAACGGGAGAGTAAAAATGCAGCGGATTCTCGCCAGATTCCCGGCATTCTAGATCCCCCTGGATATTACGATCTACCCTGTTGAGTTCACTCACATCTGCCATCCCTTTCGTCCATCGTCATCATAATCCATCCTTTCCATTGCATTGTCAACGTAGAAAAAGTCTGAGGATTTTTCATCAGCCTTTTTGAGTAAAATCGATCTCATAATCCCCAGTTCTCAACAAGGTTCAAAATCCACATTACACAAAGGTATATAGGGAGCTAAGAACATATCTCACCGAATTTAAGAGTGTCCACATAGAGAAGTGGGGGACACTCAGTTGATGCCATTTGAAATACAAGTGTACACACGGATTTATTTTATTGCTTCTCTCGTAATAGACATACATACGGTCTTAGAAAAGCTCTTAGGATGATGATGATGAAGCTAGCAACTTGTATTACTCCTCCAAAGTAATAAAAGTTAGAGGTAGAATCTAGAATTCTACGAGTTCATAAGTACGATTGGCCTTGAATGATGCTTTACTGCGGATGAAATTCGGGTTAAGCTCAAAGCATGAATTCCAAGCTTGGTCCTTAAAAACTAGTAGCAAACGAATCCAGTCCATCTCACCATGCATGAATTGGTGGCATTAAATTTTCAAGATTTATAATTTCCTAGGCCTAATGGCTTCGTCGTTGCATTTGGTGGACTTCGATTTGATTTCAACTGGGAGAGAAAATTTCAGTAGGAGACGGGTTTTACCATTTTGCTGCACAAAAGTAATTAATTTGAAGTATCAACTGTGCATTGCAGAGTGTAGAGTATATAATTAAGTCTTGATGTGCGATGAGCATGGAATATTACTTCATACAAACGCTTGAATTTCTAAGCATATGGATACGTTATACTTCAGCTAATAAATGAAATTCAAGGCCCGCCTTGAATTAACTGCTCACTGTATGGTTGGTGGTGGAAAATGCTTTAAAAACTATCGTGTGGGCTGGGCAGTAGTGAATTTGCGCAATTTCATAAAGTTGAATTTAAATCGCTATGAAATACTGACAAATTCTGGTTTTGAATTAATACTGCAACGAGTTGCCTCACATCGCTGGAATCCTGTGGGACTTATAAAAATATATAATTTTCCCATGGATGTTGACATGGATGATTTTGAAATTCGAGAAAGACGTGTTTCAGAGAAATAAGAAATAAGGTAGGTCTTATTTTGATCTTATAGGTGTATTGTCACCAGACTCCTAATTAAAAAAGTTTTGGGAGCTTCCATGCTATGAATAGCTATCTATATTTAAATACTGGCAGTGGAGATAAACTTTTGAGATACTCATGAGAATTTCATGACACCACAACATACTGTGCACTAAAATTCAGTCAGAACCTTGAACTTTCTCCATGTCTGCTCCAAAAAGTACTAGATGGCTCATTAGCATTAAACAGCAATGCACCCGTACGTCCATTCAGCTCTCATATATATTCCCATGTTACAGCTTTTTCAACATTTCGTAGATTAGAAAAATTGTACATTGTACAAAAGAAAATCTACTGTTTTGGAAACGATGAATTATAATTACAGCATTTGTCGTTTAAACAACATTTGTTTTAATTTCATAATTTACAAAAATTCTTATACTCGTAGAATGGCAGTGCAGTGACTTTTCTAAACTTAATTTTAAATCCACGTTAATCCATTCATATTTGGAAAAATAAATTGGAATTTCAGATTTCAGACTATGCTCTTTTCATTGAACGAATCAATCTACATAGTAAAGTGCAATAGATGTAATTTCAACCTCTTTTTCATTCGCATGTATACTCGATAAATTCGTGGTTAGAATTTAGAATATTTCGATTTCCCATGTCCCCAAGCAAAAGTTGTGGATCCCCCGAGACCTGCTTGAACTAATAAGAATACGTGTAAGTAGCTTAGGAATGAATAGGGAATAATGAATATTTTAAAGATCCATAGAATCTCTTGTGGAATTGAAATTCCTTCCATATTTCCATCAGATATCACAAAATCATCTGTGATCACTATTCACAATCCGTATTTCAGCAATATTCCGTAATATATTAGCAGGCTTATGGGTTTTGTTCAGGTATTCCTTTTTCATATCATTACTTCTGCCACAATTGATTTACCTTGGAATGGAGATTCTACAAATAATCACGATTTCTTTTCAACAAATATTTCTAAAAGATTTAAAATTTATCCAAGTATCTCTGTGGGAAAAAAGTGTTAATTGTATACGAATGTCCTCCATGCCTCACAATTCTTCCGGCGGGTTGGTGAGGACAATGAAACCCGGGAGATGAATTTTATTATTACTTAATGTACGTTATATACGCCTTTACATATATCTGTAGGTAGTATATATCTAGCTAAAGATAAGTTCCCAGGGCTGATATGCCTCAACGAGTATTTTTATGGGTAGATGGACTCAATTGAGCAGCTATGTATTATGAAATGTCAAATAGGCAGAAAAAATACAAATTTTTTATCATATGCTCTGATAACGTAACTCTGATAACTTTTTTTAAACCGTAAATATCCAGAATTTTCTACTTGAGCATATATTACACCAGCTACCAAATTTTCCGAATCAATAATACGTCTTGCTCGTTTTACATATAAACTAACCATTCCAAGAATACCAGGTGGAGTATCTAGTTTTATTTTTTTATATTTTAAATTCATACTTACGTACAGAAAAGCCCAAATTATATTTCTCTCAGCAAACCAACATTTTAAATTAGACTTTTAAATCCCAACTTTCTTGCAAGATTTGAAAAGTTTAGACTGCAAATAAATCCATTCCATACTTCATCACCAATTGGCATAACTCTAGAAAGGATATGAATCTGGTTCTGGTATGAAATTACCAAGTGATTTCATAAATCCAACTTGCTCTACACCTTAAAACGAGCATTACTACTTGTATCATATTGTATAAGCTTCAGCCCCAGCTTTCTCCTCGAACTTTCACAAAACCCACTCTAGATGGTGAAAGGATGGAGAAAGCCATGTCCACCAGCAAGAGAAAGTGCAACCCTTTCCAAACCGGAATAAATCCAGAGTCCCTCTTCCCAATGCAAGATGGCACAAAAGGATTGATAAACAAAACCAAGCCAACTTTCCAACAATCTAAAAAAAAAATCTCTTTTACTCACAAATACATTGGAAATTAATTTTGTTTTTAGCTTCATACTCCTCCTTACAATTAGAATACACAATGCAGAACTTATGAAGAAAAAACCCATCCCACACATGATATATGAAGTAGTTCTCGTACGGAAATTCTTAGCCTATCTCTTAAAAGTTTGAACAGTTGAAAAGTCTGAAGAAAGATTTACTTAATAAATTAGCCCCAACAGCTCCTTTCTGCATACCAGAGGCGAGAGGGAGAGATTTAATCCTAAATCCAATTCTTTTTCAAGTCAAACATTGTTAAGTCGCATACACAGTGTATAGCTCATATCCAATCTATAAGGGAGAAAGAGAAAGAATAAAAAAATCTATCCGACACGGAAAAACGACAGTCGAAGATCCCAGCCTCCTATTTACCCAACCCTGGATTCCTTTGGATTCACTGAATTGACACACGCGTCCTCCGTATAATAAAATATCTAATTCATGAAATCTACAGGGTGAGTCACGTATAACCGTACGCTTTTGAATCGTAATATCTTTAAAAATTTTCGACAGATTTTATTCAACTACATCTTAAAGCTACTGTGCAAACTTAAAGGGGACATTAAAGAATAAATTGTATTCCTCGTGTCATCTTTAAGTTTCCACAGTGGCTTTAATTTAAAATATAGTTGAATAAAATCGGTCGAACATTTTTAAAGATATTACAATTCAAAAGCGTACGGTTGTACGTGACTTACCCTGTACTACCAATCCTCATACCTCATCTTGATCTTCTGATCTCCAATCCTTAAGGGGACAATGGAAACTCATGTAATTCACACTACACAATGGAATACACAATGCCATCGTCAGAACCTCATGAGCTCCAATGAGAAGATTAACAGCTAGAATGGAAAAAATCCTCTTTCCTTTCCCAGATACTTTCTAGTACATTGTCGTCTAGATAAAATGAGGAAGGGTCACCCACACCCTTCACCTAGAGATGTCATGTATGCTTATCTCCCTTGTAGGTATAATCCAGGCCCCTTCACGCCTGCCCTTTGTTGTCTATGCCCAGCCGCCTGGAGCAACTACGAAGAAATTGCTATATCTTTTAGGGACTAAAAGTAAGAAGAGACACCCGGGGGAAGATGGAATCCGTCATGGCATGGATTTCCCTTTTCATAAGATTTTAGATTCTTGCTCAAAATACTTGACACGCTAGAGTAGAGTATTGTCTGCGTGGAGTAATGGAGAATGAGTATGTGTAGATATGGAGCATAGCTTTTGAATTCTGAACAAGGACTGGTAGTGTGTATGAGCAAGGAAGTCTTTCTGGATGTAGATGGGAGACTGATGTATGTTGTATGTAGTAGTTTGAAGCTTATAATAAATTTATTCCCATCATGATGTAATGCGTAATAATATAGAGCATCAAACATCAGACCTCACTTCACCATGCATGAGCCCAACCTCCGCCACCATCATCATCCAAACCGCACTCTTCTGTTGGATGGGATCAGGCTTATGCAACGCGACAGGGTGGAATTTTATATTTTTTAATCCCTTCGAGCACTCTCTTCAGGCTTGTGAGGCATTCCAAGTCTTAAGATGCAGAATAGTAGAGTGTACTAGATTTGGAGGGTGAGTAAATGTAGATAAAATAAATAAGTGGAAGGGTAAGGAGAAATTTATTATAGCTAATGTGAAAGGAAAGGCAATAATTTATAATAAGCCTTATTTTATATTTCATGGGTCGGGTAACTTGATTCGGGTTTTATTCAAAATAAAATACGATCAACATCTTCACGGCTCACTTATTTTGGATTTTGTTGAGGCCACAAGATAAGAGAATACGGTGTTTTGGTACGTGTATCTACACTTTTCCTTTCTTTGCTGCAAATATCACCCGGGCACTGTTCTCAAGACGGGGAAAGTGGGATAAAAAAAATCTCTATTCACCATAATCAATCAAATCTTTGTTACTTATATGTTGATTAGCAAAGACAAGGACGCCTTGGGAAGTGAACATGTCCAGAATGGACTATTGACTCGTCCCCACTTTTCTTTTATTTGTTGAGACAGACAGTTAAATTATTTTTATGAAGTGCCTTGTCAAGACTTTTGGGACTTGTCGAGCAACTCGGGAAAGAATTGAGCTTAAATGGTCATAAACTCCCTGAGCCCCACTTCCTCACGTGGTTTCTCCCACCCTCCCATTTCTTAAAGGAAAGTCATACAAGTAAGTTCTGAAGCCTTTAAGTTACTCGTGTAACCATAAATGGCTCTTATCCTTGATCCTATTTCCGTCGTTAAACGGCAAATAAATGCAATTCAAGAATGTAATAAAATGGAGCACAATATGTGTGTCTTACTTTGCCGGAAAGCTGTAGTGTACTTGGTTTGAGTACAGTCAATCCGTACAAATGCCATCATTATTTTCTCCCGTCCTTCCTTCCCTTCAAAGGGAAGGGAGGCGGGACATTTCCCCGAAAAGACTTTTTAAAAAAAGGTCAAGGTCCACCAAGGCTTATGTCCTCTCTTTTATTTTTGCAATCTCTTTAGAATGCAGCCAAAAATGTTTTCATAAGTTCAGAGTTCCAACTCAAGTAGAGAATACGTGTCCCAACAGTTGTAGAGCCCAATCTCGGCTTTCACTCTATCAAAGGCTTTCCGTTTCTTCCCTATGAGCAGAAACGAGTTGGGGTGTCTCCCTAGCAGTCAAAATCCCAAGCCAAAGATCCTTTTATCCCATGGTATCATAGTGAGATTTTTTTTATAGAACGCTTGTTGAATTCCTATTTCATATTCAAATCTCCCAACCCATTCATGCTCGAAAAAAGTGGGACAAGGAAGGAAAGGAGGGTTCGGTTGGCCCTGGCAGTGCCACTTTCCCCATCCTTCCACACACTGGCAAGGAGGGCAGGACCGGAAGGAAAGGGTGACATACGCGGATGTGAAATGAATCTTGAACATATTTACAACTTCCTTCTTCTTATCTTGTTTGGTAAGGAGATTCTTTGGAATTCAAATATAGTTCAGAACAAGATTGGTGGACTTGGAGTGGGAGTGTATGAACGAGAAGATAATATCCAAGTTCGGTGGGAACTGTATGGATTATAGGGCCATAATATAAAAACAGAAGAATGTTTTGTTCGGTTTTTATGAGTGGAGATTTAAAAGTTAATGAGACTTCGTGTTGGTTCGTTGAGTTTGGACATTTGTCATCTTTCTTCTCAAGTATGAAATGAAAATAAGGAGCTTATCTGTATGGCCGTTGCATAAGCAGAATAAGAGCTTGATGAGTAAGTGGTGTGGTGTGGGTTTTCACTGAAAAGTTTTCCTTTACTTATGTCCCAATGCATAAATTTGTAGGACTTGCTTCTACTTGGAATATTTTAGTAGCTTGTAGACTTTTTACAACAGCTTGTCTTCGTAAATAGATTGAGTGTTTTTGCGGGATTCTGTGGCTTTTCAAGCTTGAAATTTGTTGGCAAAGATGTTTAAACTTTACGATACTTATTACCCCCAAAACAACTAGTGCTATTATGTATTCCGTGTTCCGTGTTCCGTTAGGAGTTTTTATTTTCTCAAAATGAACGATTGCCCCACCAGTTTCTTGGAGAGAGGGAGAGAAAAAACTTTAAAGTCTTCCAAAATAAATAGGCTTATGACTATGATTAAAGAAAAGTTTGTAACTTGAATAAAAAAACCAGTTAAGTCTAACAGATCATCACCATTCATGATTTATGACCTGCGACATCCATCACACTCTGTAAGGATGAGAGATTTTGAGACAGAAATGGAATTGGAAGAGTTGATAGGATATACTAAAATATGCAAAGGAACAAAGGTACATAAAATAAACAGCTACACCCAAACAACTGCAAGGCCAATGCCAATTATGTAGCTTTGGCATATCTCATTGGAAAACTGTATTAACCCGAGACAAACATCTATATGGAACTTTCCATTTGAACTCGAATCAAACAAAATCAACAATGACATTCCCAAATAGTACAAACACTTTGATTCCTTTCATTCACCTCCAAAGCTTGACGCACTTCCTGGCCTAATTTATACCAAGTTCGGTCCATAGCGTTGTCCCCACCACCTACTCCACCAGGTACAAGTTCTATTAGGCAAATCTAGCTCTATGCCCCTTCTTTCTCCTCCTGAGTAATACGCATTAAAAAAAGGGGAAGCAGTCTCTTAAAATTATAAAGCCCGCAAATTGAGAAAAGCTTCTTGGAAACATTTCCTTTTCTATTCCGGCGGCATGTGATGGTACGTTGTCCTGAGAACTCCTGTGCCAGTAGCAACGACTAGCAAGTATCCTACACGGGTAGGCAGGATCTCCGGGAATTTGAATATCCAGCAGAGAGGAAAGAAAGTTGAGATGGGAGATGAGTCGGGTGGAAAGGGAGGTAGGCATTTTGAGTTTATTTGGATTTATTTGGGATTCAAAAATTGAATGAGTTGGACGGGAGGAAGAGGATGAGAGAGAATGAGAAGAGGTGCCTAAAGGTCTAGGAATCCAATCGTGAGTATCAAAAGCACCAAAGAGATTCCTTTTTATCGTGCCATAAACATGTCGTAGTTCCAAGTGTCTGTTCTCTTGTAATGAGCAGTATAATTTACGATTATTTCCACCCTCGTTGGATTTATTTCACTTATCATCAATAAGGCCTTGGGTAATTTTCTTGTTTTTGTTTCACATCATCTAGAGAGGCTGGAAAAACTAGTACAATATCTATCTCTGATACACTCTGACCGATTCTCAATCATCCACAGATTCCCAAACCGCACACGCTAGCTTTATAAGAATAGTAAATAAATCCCGGCTCGATTACAATCTGCAAGTAATTACAAAACGATAGATCAAGTCTGACCTTTGAATCAAATCTATTCTGGACGTTTACGACCAAGGCCCTAGGCTCTTAATCAATCCAACCCCAGCCTGGATCTGTTCTATACATAGATGTAGAGCAATCATAATCATCATAAAATACATTGACTATATCTGAATCCAGCTATTACATTTGGGATAATGAACCCTCGAATAGCTCTACACGTACATACTTTACTGGGGTTCCTCATCATAATCAGCAGCGGCAGTGACTCGGACTAGAGTGCAAACTCGCTTTTCTACACACTAAATAGCGGAACACCCGGGTTTTTATTTGAGTAAAAGTTTAGAGCCCCAAGCCCGAGTGGCCCACTTCCATGATTCTCACTTAGTTCGTGCGTAGCCAAGTGCGTCATACTTTGCAAGGGAGGGCTATATACAAAGTCTGAATCAGTACGAAGTAGTATGGGGACTGGTAGTAAAGTGCGTCACGCATTTTATCCATTCCGTCGCCCGGCTCCGTCCTATGCTCCCTCAACGCTCAACCTGAAGACGAAATCCTTCCTCGACTTGAGAGAGAGGAGAGAAGCAGACACTGTGAGATATACAGAGAATATTATTGAGTACAAAGCTATAAGAAGACTATCAGGTTCTTGTGTAGGCCTGAGTCAGCCAAAACCCGGGTGTTCTTCCTTACACTCTCCTCGAGAGCTGGCTTGGATATAATTTAGGAAAGGATGACATAGTACACATCCCGTTTTTTCTTTCTTATCTTAGGAAAACCGGGAGATATTTTAATGTCCCATTGCCATAAGGCATTATTCCACTCCTGTTATCATCAACCTACAAACCTACCGCTACACCATGCCACAACTACCATCACCACCGCTCAACAACCACACAAAACTCCCAGTAGTATTATCCTCTCATCCTGCTGGTAACCGAAATCGGGGATTTCATTCAGGAATAGAAAGGGAAAAAAATCTCGTTCGCATTTACCCAGCTATCCATTTTTCTCACGCAAGCCAGTCCTATCGAGGATAAAAAGCCCGTGCTGTTTAGCAAATGTCCTTTACACAGTGGGTTTGCTATCCATCCGGAAATGCCCATAAAATCCTCTGATAAATTTTTAAGTATTCAATTCCCCTAGGACATGGTGTCTTACGTATATGTATACCGTCGAAAACACTACTGACCAGTTTAACCTGTGTTTAACATAACTCTTTAGCCACACAGAAGGATACGGTCGCATAGGGAAAGTGAAGCCATGTAAAATTTCAGAGAACAAAAACCTCAAGGGCTTCCTATTATTTTTTCCTCCCAAATGGAATGTAAATAAATCCGTCGTAGAACACATGAGAGAAACAAACTAAGGTTTCTCATCGATTCATTGATCCTAATTCATTATGATAATTTAACTCGGCTAAGCACTAAAATCCAAAGATTAGTTACTGGTTCAGTTTCTGGAGTTTAGAGGAAGAAACACGCAGATAAATTTGTACTAAGAATGACACATTACTTTTGGCCCTTCTCTCTTTCTCTAGGGCTTAGACACAGGGCAGGGAATTTCAGCGTCCTCTTGAACGGTGAACAAGAGGCTTGTGATCTGCTGACTTGTGGTAATATATAATGTTAGTAGTGGTCCGAATAGTAGAACTTGGGGTAGTTCTCACAGGATCAGTTCCTAAAACCTATACCCAGGCCTTCCTTTTCGAGAACCTATACGGTCTATAAACTCAGGTCTCTCACACTTCTTGGTGTGTCAAAATGAAACTGGACTACTATGAGAGGATATGAAATTGGAAGTCTATTGTATATCTAGTTCTATCTTCTCTCTCTCCTCTCTCTCTCTCTCTTATGTATATATGCAACTCTCTCTCTCTCTGTGGATGAAGGGATCGATTTGTACACTTTCCTTCGTTCGTACTTCTTCAAAGCAAGGCCAGGATCCAGGATCTAGAATCCTCCTCTCATTTCGCACACTCGGTTATCCTATCGGCACAGACCTGATGCTAATGGTGCTCCTTTTGCACTAAGCGGTAACCACGTTTGTACCTTTGGGGTCGTCCATCAACCAAGGCCTGGGAAACTCACACCTTAAAAAAAATGAAAACGGGGAACATTCCAGTCATCCATGAACAGAGTTATTTGGGACTAAGGTTGAGAAAGATTCCCTTCTCCCTTTTTGTCTGCAATACCTGTACCCTCTCACTTTAATATAGAGGAAGAGAGGTATGAACTTTCTCTTTGGAAGTCCTTATAGATATATGTTGTACACAGACCTATTTGAGATATAACTTTGAGTGAAGAGGTCTTCTATAGAAGTCGGGTACTTTGGAAGCTTGAGCAATTCGAAATACTACAGCCTAACTCTCTGCTCTGAACCCAAATCATCTCTCAGGAGAGACGGTGGTGGTGGTGGTGGGAGAAAAGCCCGAAATTTCAACTCGGAGAGGAAGAGGAGGAGAGCCGGAGGAAATGCCCGGGTAGCATGGCCAGGCCTTTCTCTCTGTTCAGTTCTCCTGTGGTCCTCTCACACTACGCGAGCCACTTTCATAGAGTTCCATGTTCCATACTTGAAAGTACGACGACAATTACTATTACTTACGACTACTACTAGATACCTCGCTCTGTGCTCTAATCCACATTCCTCCACTTATGGACAGGCTGCCAAGAAATCATAGATAGTAAGATACTCTATAAATCCCAAAAATATTTAGCCCAATACTTGGAGACAAGCAACAGTGTAATAATAACAGACAGAAACTTACAAGAGAGTTGAGGAAAGCAAGTCTGTCGGGAAATCAATGCTTTCACTTCGAGTAACCTTTGAATCCCACGGAATTATGCCCCTTGGTGTTGTTCACCTGTAACCTGTAATTATTAACAAAACTCCTCTCCAGTTCTCAGGGCAAGTGGAGAATTTTACGAGGGTCAAGTTATTTTTATTTTTCTGGAGAATTCTTCAACTTGGAAGCCGTTGTGTTAAACGGAGTGATAACTTTTCACAGCCCGGGTGTGTAGACTTGGCGGATGTGTGCCCGCTTGTTGTTTAATAGTTTCTATAGCCTATAGACTGGGAACAGGTTGTCAAGCATTGGACATTTGTATTTATTTCCAAACGAGCGGGGAAAGGCTCCAAGGGTTGAGGTATTAAGCATCAGAATAGTGTGCTGAGCCTTCTCTCTCTCAAGAACCAAGTTGGTATGGCCAGGGTAACTTTTCTATCAATCATGGGTTCCAGTTTTGATTAATTCCCACAACTTCCCCGAAAGATTCTTACTATAACAATGAAGACGGAAGACTGACCTTTGTAAAGCTTACATTGAACAAGCACGGAATGCTGTATACAAGAACACCCTTGACTCATATGGTGCGTACTCCAATCTTTGAAGGGGAGAAAGCTGTACCTGGACGAATCAATTTACTCAATTTGCCTGGAATTGGAGTGAAAGAATAAAGCCCCAAGTTAAACGGACCGTGAGGCTTCTTTATTGTGGGGGAAAAGTTATTGGACGAATAAGACTCTCTTATCCCCTGGTATTTTTTTTTACCAACAACAGATTTCAAGAGATATGTCCAAGCTGCTACATATGCCAATATCCATAAGTTCCACCACGTTGAGTTCCTAGAAATATTAGTACCCATCTGTAATAACAAACCAGCTGAACTACGCTGGATGAACGCTGGTGATCAAATTTATTTTCAAACACGATCCAGTCCCCTAAAAATTGACCCACATGTTGTCCTCTCCCCGTGAATTCAGATTCCCCTTAACTTGGTCCACTACCTTCTTGTTTGTGAACTTACTATTTGAATCCTAGTACCAAGTCCAGGACTCTAAAAGCCTCGAGATAAAGTAAATTGTAAAAAACTAGAATTCCATAGTAGGAAACCGGTCAGGGTCAATCCTAGATAAGTTGATCCTCGGCAGTTTGATATATCCCTCCGACACAAGATAGAATATAGATCAAGAATTGGGAAATCGTTCCTTTTAAGGATTGAATTTGATTAAACCCCAAGCTGAATCGACTAGGAATGTGATATACCTTTTATCTAGATGATGAATATTTAAAGTCACTCTTCAGAATTATCGCGGAACGACAATCATCAACTATCCCTACGCTATTATTACATCCTAACTAAATTCCTTCCTACTCTTTGCACCAAAACGATATATAGAACTAAAGCCGACCTCGAATAAGTTTGGCCTCCCTTCCCCATCATTACTCATGCATTGTTGGACGAATAAGCAGTCAATCAGTCGACGGATAACTGGCACAAGGTACAACTGTTGGAGGGGAGACGCACAAGTTACTAAATAAATAATTGATACACCCACCACGAATCGGAAGACGGTTAGGACAGAAAGGGTAAGATAACTATCACTGCAACCGAGTCCGGGTGACTTCACCGACCTGAGGGAAGAGGCTGCTGATAAAGCGCTTGAGTTTTTTGGAAAAATCCCGTCTGAAAAATAATTGAGATTGATGAGGATGACAAGTACTGCAGAGCGGCATAACCAGGTATACTTCATTCCTACAGATAAATATACAAGTATAGATAAGTAGATCTAAGAGTGTGTACAAGAGTCAAGGTATTTAGGTTTTTGCGTGTCTCGCATTCAGAATCAATCCCAACCGCAAAGTCCCACAACCAATTACCGTTACTTTTAAGATTACCGTTTGAGTGAGGAGGGGAGACGGCATTTTTAGGCAAGGAGCACAAAGCCCTGTCGTCTTAGAGCTTTGGCTTTGGCGGTGTGGCATCTACTTTTAGTCAAAGGGAAAGTAAACATTGGAGTCTGAGAGAGTTTTATTATTTAGTATTTAGGGGATGAGAGGGTGGAAGGATTACAATATCTTGATTAACTTAAAGAAGTATACCGATTTTAAACGAGAAAGTCGGCCTTTGTTTGATTTTTTTTTCGTCGCCAAGGACTTTTTTTGAA